>JBBPUH010000030.1:2228-54876 GCA_038094555.1 Boletus aff. phaeocephalus
CTCAGAACGGCACGCATGTGAGATGAACTGTCTCCGAGAGCAGATTATGGTAAGCCTCATCATAACTCAGCACATGGTTCCCCATACAACTCAATCCCAATTAGCTTGATATGCAAGCACAGATGGAAAAGTTGCAAGCGTCCAAGACCGCTGAGCTTGAGGCACGAGTACAAGCACAAGTTGCACAGCTTCGAGACACAATGCAGGTAAGTATAATTGGTAATATTGATGTTGTCGATGACAGATAAGTCTCCGACAGGTCGAGAAGGAGCGAGAGCTTGCTAGTATTGAGCAACGCTACTCACACTTGAATACGAACAAGAATGTAAGTTACTACACCATTTGTGGCTTGCATGGATTCATCTATCAGTAACAAGGTTCCTTCCGCTACACCGCAGCAGAATGCTACAGAGTCCCAGGGTGACCAGGAGCCCTTGCAAGATCCCACTGAGAAACAGACAGAGGATCGCTTTCGGCCACCACAGAGACCAGTCCGGCATTTCCCTACACCTTCGCTTGATGCAATCAAACGCGTCCGAAAGGGCCGGCACACTTCAACGCAAACGTGTCTCATTGGGGTGGACGTAAGTCCCACCCACAGTAAAGCTGGTCTCGACAGCTAACAATTTACAAGGAGGAGGAACCAATGAGACCCCCTCCTGCACACCCTCCTGCGCAAGAACCCAACCTCCCCTCTGGCCCACATCATGATGAGTTCAATCCTAGCCAGCCAGCTGATATCGCATCCGTGATCAACACCGTTACCAAAAGTGTTGAGGCAGCTATTCGCGGTATCCTTGTGAATGGTAATGGCATTCCGAAGCCAAGGTGCAGTCCTCAGCGAAAAAGAAAGGAGGATGCAGAGGTTGAACGAGAGAAACAAGAAGAACTCAGTCAGGATAGATGCTTCATGTTGGTATGTCGCACTCATTGAACCCGCTCTTACGGTCATAGTTACACTCAATCTTCCTGTCGTGTGATAGGGTCAAGTTCGGCGACTCCTCAAAGAAAGACTTGGCATCACACAGGACATCGATATCATCACGCACGAATCGGCTGATACCATAGAAGTTCACGAATATGAGTACGAAGATGGACCCGGACCAGACCCTGCTAATTTGGTCTTCGATTTTACTCACAACTGTTCCACACCTTGGAATACATTCATACTTGACTTACTCACACGAGAACTCCAGGAGCGCTGCGTCGAAGAGTGCTGGGCAGTCACACGATCAGATAATTACATCCTAGACACTTTGAAGGACCGCTATAAACGACTGAGGACGGTTTGGATCTGTTCCCAGCCAAAGCTGACCTCGAGGGGCGTCCAGGAGACACCTGAAGAAACAGAAGACCGGCTCGTTTTGCGAAGGATGCAGGCAGTGAAGGAGAGTAGACAAGCCACCCGACGACGAAGTGTAAGTTCATCACATGAGCGAAAAGCGTGTGTCACCTAACTATATGACCAGAAATATCAGCGCAGGATTGTGGTACTCAAGCAATTAATCGCTATGAAATCCGACGCCCAAGGGCTCCCAGAAGAACCTACTGCTGATCTCGCCAGTTGGAAATGGCTCCACCACCTCATCAAGATGCTCGGCGAGCATGGCATGAGCTCAGAGGAGAGTTCCGTGGAGAATGGTGTGGAGAATGTGTTGCGGGTCAAGCAGATGAATTGGCGGAGGAACATCGACCGCGAGTTGGACATTATAGACCGCGAACGCATCCTTGACTGCGACATTTTCGCCCCTCAAGGGTCGAAGCCTCTTCCCAGGAAGCGAGCACATGACAATTTGGCAACGTCGAGAAAGCCGGTTGTGGGCCTTCCTGTTGCACTGTACGACGGTGCATGGTTCTCACAACTCACCGAACGCCAAGTAGAAGCCTTGCACCCATCCAAAGAGATATTCGCATGGAAGAAGATTGCAGTGGCGGCCTAGATTACTCCTGCAGTATGCTCCCAGCATAGTGAAACGTACAATGAATCTCGCGCAGGATAGCTGTGTCACTTTGCCCTCTAATGTATAACAATAATGTCAATATATAACCCCCTGCATCCCGTGATTAGTGGTGATTAGTGTACCCCCGATGAGGTTACACCATCACGCCCACCCAAGTCTCAGAGCTCTCCTGTTCGACGGGAAGAGGTCGGGCGATCTGTGGAGCGTGAACCGGGCGATCAGTTTCGTCTGCTGCCCATATTTCAAGTATTGCCTAAGTTCGACATGTCCGTCTGAATTTGAAGAATAAAACCACGTCTATTTGTTCGTCTAGACTATAAATTTTGGCCGTACTTCGGTCATCAATCAAGTTTGAAGTCTAAACGAACTCTAGATTTGAATACACTACTCAATGTTTAGACGTACATTCAGGTAATGATTCAACTTCTTGTTTGAGACGGCATCCAGCAGCTTCTAGAATGTTTGCCTATATTTCAAGTTATGGCACACATTTTTTCCAACGAGAATACTTCAAATTTTGTTGTTTCCTAAATGACATCTTATATTTCAACTACTGTCTTCACATTTTGGAACACATTTTTCATCGACTTAAATTCCACAAAACGCGTCGTGAGACCAACGGACGTTGCTCGGCTCCAAACCTCCTACTTCGACCAGTGAAGTAGCCGGACAATACCCCACACACTCAAGGTTCAACTGAAGATGACTTCCAGCTCTTTTGTCACAAAACACCAACCTACGGCCATCGAACCACCGAGATCGAGGTTCGACGTCCGCCATCACGCTCGCGTCGTCCAGCGCAAGTTAGCAACTAGGAAAGGTTGGTTTGGCGACTACGACTATGGCTGGCTCTGCTCGCCCGTCCTGCCTTTCTCGATTGGTGGTAACAAACCGAACAGACGAAAACAACCACCCTTCTACGGCGTCGACGATGAGCTACCACTCATCCTCGCAATGGCGAGCGGCCTCCAGCATGCGCTCGCCATGCTTGCTGGTCTCATCACTCCTCCAATTATCTTTGCGAGTACGTTGGCCCTCGACGCACAAACCTCTGCATACCTGATATCTGCATCGCTCGTCGGCTGCGGTGAGATACCCTCTCGTACGATCCCAAAGTGCTGCGTTCAATTTACAACATTCAGGGATTCTAAGCCTCGTTCAGATGTCACGGATCAAGCTGTGGAAAGGATACTACCTAGGTACTGGGTTGTTGTCTGTGGTGGGAACCAGTTTTGCCACGCTCAGCACGGCTAACGCTGTACGTGTCTCTTCTATCTCTTGGGGTCAATTCTAAATTAAAAGGATGCTCGCAAGATATTCAATGCTATGTATGCCAACGGGACCTGTCCATCAACTACTGCCGCCGATGGCACCGTGACTCGTGGCGCATGTCCTGACGCATATGGGATGGTTCTTGGCAAGTCACCCACAGAGCCTCGCCATGCTACGGAAAGTAATATTCTGTACATCCAGGGACGTCGTTGATATGTTCGTTCCTTGAAATTGGGTTATCGTTTATACCCCCACGCACCTTGCAGCGCATATTTCCGCCTATGGTTACTGGTGAGTATCTCGATCGACACAAAAAGTCACGCTGCCAACATGCATGATTAGGAACCGTCATCGTCATGATTGGGGCGTCGCTCCTAGGTTCGTCTGGGATACCCAACTGGGGTGGTGGATCCAACGGCTGTCAGGCACGTCCCACTAGTGGGCCCTTCTCCCTATGTCCAACCACCACATCCAAACATGCACTTCCGTAAGAGATATCGGAGTCTCTTGAATGTTATACTTGGCCTTCTGACCTCGGCAATTAGGTGGGGCTCACCACAGTTCGTTGGCCTTGGCTTTCTTTCCTTTGTTACCATCATCATTACTGAATTGTTCGGCTCTCCATTCTTGAAGAACGCTAGTGTCATCGTAGGGCTTGTAGTGGGATGCATCGTTGCAGGTGCTGTGGGATACATCGATGGCAGCACCATTACCTCCGCGCCAGTCATTACGTTCTTGTGGTACGTTCGATGCTTACTTTGAGACTTGCATGATGCTCATGCCCGGAAGGGTGCACACATTTAAAATTGATGTCTATCCTCCGGCTATCCTTCCAATGCTAGCAGTATATGGTACTCGAGGCTTGTCGTATTCATCTTTGCATCTCATTTTCAATTTAGTGTCTACCACGATGGAAGCAATAGGTGATGTCACAGCTTCCGCAGAAGTATCCCGTCTGGAGGTTACTGGGGAGGACTTTGACTCGCGCATTCAAGGCGGTGTCTTGGTTTGTATAATTTCCATTGATGCTCCGTCCGCAATGACGCTAATTCTAGCATAGAGCGATGGGCTTGGAGGTTTTGTGTCTGCATTGTTTACCGTGACTCCGTTGTCCATTTTTGCGCAGGTGAGTTCTATGCCGCATGAGTCGGGCAAGGGAAATACTTACTACTCCGTAAACTTAGAATAACGGTGTTATTGCGCTCACACGCTGCGCAAGTCGTGCCGCTGGTAGATGGTGCTGTGTTTTCCTCATCATTTTCGGAGTCCTTGGCAAGGTCTCAGGTTTTTTCCTTGCTAGTATGTGGTCCATACTGTTTGTAGGACTTTATCCTGATGGAAACGCTACCCAGTCCCAAATCCTGTCCTTGGAGGTGTGACTACCTTTCTTTTCGCGAGTGTAGTCGTCTCGGGGTTGCGCGTGCTTTCGTTCGTGGGCTACACCCGCCGTGACCGGTTCATTCTCGCCGCCGCAATGTCGTTTGGGATTGGTGACTTACTTATGCCGGACGTGTTCATTTACTTGTTTGACGGTGTCCGTCATCCCAGTTCGGGTCTCCAAAGCCTCTTTGACTCGATCACGATTGTGTTGAGTACGCCTTGTGAGTGACTCGCTTTGTGAACGCTCATAGTGCGGGGGCCGGCTGATCGTATGACGCTGCCTCAACAGTCTTGGTTTCCGGACTAGTGGCAGTCATTTTGAATTTGATCCTCCCACAAGAATCATCCCAAGCCGAGGACGATGAGCTAGAAGATGTCGAGGAAGTGGTTGGGGACGTAGAAACGTCGGACCAAGAGAAGAAGACCTGAATCGATCATGACACGGATGTGCTGCCGCGTTTTCTTTGAAGCGGGCGTCTACCACTAACCATTCTGATTTCATAACAGTAACATGGATGAAGATTCGCGCGAAGAATGCGGATTCTTGTGCTGTCGTACATTGACGATCATCCCAAACTTGAATGTATTTTGGAATCTGGTTCAATGAAAGGTCCGCGGTCAGCTTATATAAGCATCACGCCACCCAGTAAGTCGGCTCGTGCTTCGTCCAACTCTGTCCGCATAGCATTGAGCTCCTTGCGGAGTATCTCAACTTCTGTGGATTCGTCCGGCTGGAAGAGAGGAGGGGATGCACGCCCAAACAACAATTGTGAGTCCATTCTACTTCCTCAAGTTTCTTAACACTACACGTGGAAGCCATAGCCATGGTGGATGAGATCGATCACCATGATAAACCTACACTGTCGCCTCCCTTAGTAAGTATACTCGTTAAATTTTTCCACCAAAGATAGCACCAGGTCGAACTTCGAGTGTTATTGGATCGCGCCGTTCCTCCTGCATCCCGCCTTCTGTTCCAGAGGCGGTGCGAACCTTTTTCGCCTCCGTATCAAGCCCTGCGCGAATTTTGTCCTCAGAATTCGCTTCAAGACTACGAGGAACCAATGTTATTGGAGGGGGATACAATTTTGCACACATCCTCAGCCTCGACATCGGTAAATCTTTTCTACCCTTTCTTTTTGTCCTTCGCTTTCCAATAGACCCAAATTTGCAAACCCGCACTGCCGTTGGCTCCATGCTATACTGTCAACGACACACCGAACTCAAAATTCCCACTCTAGCTGTCTACGCTTATAGTTGCATCTACGGATCGAAATTTATAGCCATAAAATGCCTTGATGATGATACCTTGAGCTACGTGCGGCTGACGCTCCCAGAGGGAGACAAACATAGTGTGGTTAACCAGATTGTGGACATGATGCGTTTCATGGGGACAAAGGCAAGCTTCCGGGTGATTGGTCCGGATGGCTTTGCATGTTCTCTAGTTGATGGCGTAGACGTCCGGGCTGGAGCGGCGAGTTTACCTACTTATGGACATGATGATCCACAGGAAATGAACTTCATACAGGGGCTGGAGAACTTTAATTTGTACATCACCAGGCCATTAGTGCTTCGATGGCCATAATTGTTGATCCCATAGCTTGCTCACACTTTATGTAAATACGAATCAGTGCGAGAACACGTCTTTGACCATCAATTCGATTACCTGGATCAGATATTACTTTTGGCTCACGGAACAAAGTTTAAAGGGGAGACGAGTTGCCTTCACCACTCAACGCTTGAGAGATTCGAACGTGTCAATACTCGGAAGGACGGTTTTAGAGCCCATCCGTATGACTGCGAAATGTTATAGTGAGGTAAGTCTCGCACGTTGAGATTGATCCAAGCTCCTTGGACCGCTCCCGCAGGACGCCCAGCTGAGAAGCCTGGTAATGTCCGCGCAGGTACAACCACTTGATTACGCATTAGGCCTGTCCTAGCATTTTATCACTCCTATATCAGCGCCATCGCTGTATTCCATTGTTGATGTACAGTCTGGCTAGAGTTATGAGTCTACAGTATGCCATGACCTAGGATACCTTCAAATCGACTTCCAGACTGTCCTGTGCCCGAATTCATGCATGATGTGCTCCACTATGTAGGTGACGAGTGGTCCCAATAGACTGGTAGACCATGATAGTCGCCAGCTTTTTTATGGTAAGCAGGCATAGCTGTCGTGAGCATCGGTACGTCGTGGCGAGGAGACGAAAGGATCGACTGGGAGAAGCGGAAATGACAGTATTATCATCCAGAGACTACAATTCAAAGGAAAAAAGAGCAATAAATATTGAGACCCGTAGGTCTACCACTCCGGAAAAGCGTGTCATCCTTGTGCAGGGGCCATGCTAATCTTCTCTGTATCGTTCCAATTTTATCGTGTGCAACCCCGAAGGGTGCACTTTACAATGGCAGCCTAGGGTAGCAGCGAACACACTTTTGATTTATCCTGGGGAGACCGGGTAGGAAAATTGCTATATATGGATAGCTCACTTCACCATTTATGGTAGCTCAGAGCTCGAGCGACAAATCAAATCCTGATGGGTATATAGGATGCCAATGTCCACAACAAGATCAAAATCCGGGAGTTCAACTACCTACACCAACGTTCCCTCACCCCTCCGATGACATACTGGACACCCTTGCCGCACCTTGGCGCGCACCACTGACGCACTGCATAAAATGCCTCAGCACGCCACACTATAAGGGCGACAGCTAGACTCACAATGCAATCTTCGCGCTAACTTCGTGCGCGGGTCGCGTGCGACTGGCGTCGAGATTATTTTCTATATATCGCGGGAGGTCGTCCACGCCGTCGATACAGTTGGCATGTACGACGTGCCTACAGAGGAACAGCAGCAAAAGGTCTTGCGGTGAACGCTGTAGCGGCTCCGCACACAGCAGACAAGGAGCTTTAGCTAGCAAGACCATGGATAAGCATAGTCGTAAAACGGTTCATAGCAACACAATAGAGGAGACGAACCACCTAAGAAGAAACCAGAGTTCTGACCCTTTTGTCGGATGCTCGCGAGGGCAGTAGAGTCACCGTTTAAAATTGCCTGACAGCCTTCCAGTAATGAGATTTGTAGCTGGAAGTCGTGCAGAATCTTAATGAGGGCTTCCTTGAGACCCGGAATCTCAAGGCCATTCTTGATCCGACGAATCAATCGTATTGGATCGATCTCAGCACCGACATTCTCAAGTAGCCCGCGAATAAATGCTGCAAAGACGCCTCTCAGCATATCGGGGGAATCAATGGGAATCAACGTACCCGGCCGTGTCTCTGCGTATTTGAGGAGGTCTTCCCAAAGATCATCATCATTTTGTTCTTTAGCGAATTCAATAGCCTAAACAAGGAATTGTCAAGAAACACCACATCGGCGCTTTATAATATAACCTGCTGAACGTCACCGATACGCTCGATGATGAGGGTCAATGCTCTCTTGTTGTTGCCCATTCGGCCAAGGAGGAAGACCATCTCTGGAACCAAGTCACGGCTTTTGCAAATATTATATGCCTATAGAGTACCACCGATCTAGTGTCACTATGATCGTGAAAAAGGGCGCACGTACTGCTTCCAAGCTGTAATAACTACTTGCTCTCAGATATTCGATCAACCTTGATGTCGCATATTCGGCAAAAAGGGTCACTTGGAGATCTGCAAAGTCGGACGCGAGATGCTGGTCTTTCTTAAACAAAGCATCAAGATAGTGGAACAAGTACACTGGGCGAGGGTGTAACTGCTGTACGACACGTCCCACCTATCGATGAACAACGTCAGATTGGCTCAGAAATACGGCGAAACGGTGCACCGGTATCGAGTGAGTATGATCCACAAGTAACGTGATGGCTTCGCTTTGGCTCAAAGGGCTTTCGTGACCCTCCCGCTTTCGCTTTTCGTTCAGTTCTTGGTCGAACTCTACGAGGAGAAGCGCTTGGTCTTGAACGTCAGTGAACAAGTTATGCTCTCTAATGAGGTCAAAGACATTTGGTCTCCGTAACCGCAAGAAGAAGGGCAGCGCCTTGCCATATTGCCGGTTTGCGGTATACCTGAATAATTAAGATAATCGAGGATAAGGGAATGTATGGGCTGACATCCTCACAAGTCGGCAAGACACTCCATCAACAAAACTGCATCTGGCTTCAGTGGCTCTGAAGAGGACGATGACGACGGGGTCCTGTCTAATTCCGATTGAATTGCGACAATGACCGCAGAAATGTCATATATAGAGCTTGGCCATTCCCTAATCATACGAAGCAAGGCCTGTAGCAATGAAAATGAGTATCAGGACGTGCAGTGCTTCCCTCTGCCAACCTGTTTGTCGTGGCTTAGGAAATGACCAAGTATCATCTCGTAGACCAAGTGCCCAAGCTGTGGAGTTGCTGTCGGGACATAAGGGATGATTGTCTGAAACATAAATCAAACAGTTCTCAGGTTCACAATCAACAACATACCTGCAACTGAAACTTCTGTGCAAATACGAATATCCATTCTTCCCATCTTCTAACATTCTGCCCACAGACCTTTGGGCACAACCGAGCTGCTTTGTCAAAGTCGCCTATTTTTTACACTCAGAATCAGTAAGACATTGATGAGAAAAGGATAACCAGACCTTCGCTGATGAGATGATTAATATAACGAGCACCAATTTGGATAGGATCTATCCTGGAATCCGATGTTTCCGAAACGCATTCATCGTCGCCAAGTTTCTCTACTTCATCCAGTGCTTCTTCGTATCGCTTATGTTCGACAAGCCAAGCAATATGATCCTTGCGATCCCTCGGTCGGACAAGGACAATATCTTTGGGGCTAACAACAACGTAGCACCGTTCGCCACCTGCATCAACTGAATTGACTTCCGCTAAGAGGTAATCGTTGCAACCCCACGCTTGGTAGTTGGTTACACTAAGAGCATCGGCGGTAAGCTCTTCCCCAGAACGTGATATTATGCGTAATTCCGGACGCTCTGCGGTCTTCCGTGCCTGACGAGCACGATCGTCCGTCATTTCGTCGCCATACGTGTCTTGGGATTCGTATGCAAGAATCAGGAACGATGTCAATGCAACGGCAGGAAGAATGCCATTTCCTGGGGCCATGTCTTGTGGTAACATCGGATGGGGAAGAATACCAGAAATCATGCAGTCCAACTGAAACGCAGCAGTAACCTCAACAACCCAAGGTGGAAGCTTTGGGCCACCCGAAGGGCGGGATCGTATCCGCGCAACTTTGATGTGATCTGCCCAGGCAATGAGCAACGTGGTATCATCCTGCCAGTACAGAGTGCATTTGAAAAGGTCAGCCCGAGGACTATCGGGTGGTCGGTCGATGAAAGTGATGCGAGATTGGGACTGTGTGTCGTATATCTTAACACCCTGGTGTATGAAATAAATATTATTGGGAAGTCGACAGAGCAATAAAAAGAACTCACGAGATCGCTAGCCCATGCAATGAAATGTTCCTTCCATCGAATATGCCATATGGGACCCTCCGCTGAGTGAAGAATTGTCTCCTTATGGCCGAGCCAACCCTTCTCTCGCAGAACAAGTGTGCCAGCCATGCCTCCACATACAAATGCGCGAGTCGTTCGTTTGGCAAAGTGGGGTTCAAGGGCCACGGTGCGTATTGGTCGTTTCATGTCAAAGACGTAGGATTCAGTCGTAGATAGTGAGTGCACAACGACCTGCCCTGGTAACTGGCCATTCAGTAAATTGATTCCAACTGCACCATATATCCTACCATCAATTGAAGCGGTCGCAACGAAATCCGCAGTGCTATCCATCTCAATGTCGCTCACAGAGGCTTGATGGGGTTTGAAAGACTTGATGCGCTCCCCAGTCAAACTGAACACATGGACAATGCCACTATGGGTTCCAAGAGCCTAGACGCACAATGAAGCCCAGCACATCAACTCATATTTCAACGGACGTACCAGGCACTTGTTGGAAACTGCAAGAGCGGAAGCAGAATCCTTCTTAAGTAGATCACTGACTGGGCCGCCCATTCTTTCATACTTAAGAGCGGGTTCTTCTTCTTCCTCATCGTCGTCGTCGTCGCCATCGTCATCGTCGTCATCGTCTCCTTCTTCCTCCTCGTCTCCTTCTTCTTCCTCCTCCTCTTCTTCTTCCCCGTCTTCGTCATCGTGGTCTTGTCCCACCAAACCTGGTGACTTTCGCACTAACTCTCCCTCTCTAATATCAGAACCTGCTTCGCTGTCATCCCTAGCGTCCCCATTTCCGTTCGCCCAACCGTCTTCGGCATCACTGCCCAGTGCGACACGTGCCGAATCGTCGACCTTCTCCATGACTAATGGCGCTGAATGGACGCCAGAAGGCTCGTCGTGATAAATAACCACTGCAGGCATCCTGGAGATTGAGTGAAAACGAATTCAGTAAGATGAGGACATGTAAGATTGTCGGAAGCTCAGGAGCATATTCGCCGGACTCACACTATTGTTTGACTTTGTTGACATCAAACCCAAGTAAACGAGTTTATTCCAAGTCAATCAAATCAAAACGTCCACATAGGTTTTATTGGGAGCTTTCATTTGGAGTGTACGACCCGGTCAATCGGTGCTATTTCTACCTTTAGTACTTGTTCTGACCACTGCAGCTCCCCTCACGCCAATCCCGGGACATTCGCGACGTGCGAAACGTATGAATCCATCACGGTATCCTCATAATCTCAAAACCGACCACCGCATCTGCCAAAATGCGAGTCCTTCCTTGTCTACCCATTCCAGTGTTGCATCCACCTTCACCTTTCCTTTCTCATAGACTTCACCATCCCAAATGGCAGCCCAAGACTCCGGAGAGTGGCAAAACCCCACCGCTGTTCTGTCTCTCATTTCTACGCGAATTTCACCCTTCTGCAAATTAGAAGCATGGATGCCAAATATCACTGAGCCGGGAACGGGGGATAGTAGCCCCGCTAACCCCTTGGCAAGATGAAGCTGGTTTTCTTCCGAGAACAAGTGGAACACGTTTCCTGCATAGATTGCCGTACAATGGCCAGCTAGGGGATTCAACGAAGTTAACGTGGATAGATCTGGCCTCTCCGTTACTGGTGGACCATCAAATGGTGGTGAGACTTGCAGTATTTCTGGCCTGAATATGTCCCCAGCGACAAAATTGATCGGATAGGAGGCAGGTGTGGTTCTGAAGAACTCGTGTCCTAGGTCGAGGAACTCTGACATCCAGGTCAGTCGCAACCACACCGACGTCATTCCTGGTTTACCTTGATACAAGTCAGTGGTCACGATGTTTCTGAGAGGATAACCGTCTGCCACGGCTTTTCGCGCCTCCACACCGACTTATGCGTACCACATTGTCAATGCCGTGATCCACCTGACAGAAATGTTCGTGAACAACTCACAGCAGGCTCCAACATCCAGGAGAATGCCGTTCGGACGCTCTCTGCCAAGCTTGATGACACTATTGTACACTGGTAGGAGCGCCATCCCATGTCTGGATGTCGTACATCAATCAGTAGTGTCTATCACGCGAACGTCGGTTCCTAGTTTTGACACTCACTCGAGGAATGTGCCCAGCTGTATGCAAGGGTACGGGAAAACCTGTCATATGTCAACTTCATTCACTGTATTTTGTGAACATTGACGTAGTGACCTTGTGCGCCTTTTTCTGCACTTGCAGAATGTGGTTCTCAAGCACGTCGTCATCGTCAATTCCGGTCTGTACTTTGAAGAAGGACGTCTGTTCTGGAGACAGTTTGGAATGGGTGAAGAGTGGAAAAGTATCGAGTGCTGTAACAGCTGTCACATTGAGATCTCCACCCCCACGGCCACGTTTAAGGAGTATCGGTCTGCTCATGTGGTGTGAACAATTGATTTCATACAGATGTGCATACAGCCCTTATTATGTCGACCAGGCTTTTCGAAAGGACGCCGGTCCGATGATTTCGTGTGCATACTGTCAGCGGTTGTAGGTAAATCTGTCAAATTTCACCCTTCATTGTTACCAACAAGACGGCTGTCCACATGACACACGCCAATGATAATAACTGCAGAATTCTTCCGCAGGCGTATCCCCATTTTACAATCTCATTGCCGACCACTGCAACCGGTAGTACACCAACCCAGTTCTTTCCACCCGATCAAGTCTCGCGTCTGCTCTCACCTTTCCCTTTGCGAAGACTTCGCCATCCCACATAGCATTCCAAGATTCGGGAGAGTGCATAAACATCTCTATCTCTCTACCTTGATGTTCTTCACGGAAAGGGCCCTTTTGCAAATTCCCAGCATGTTCACCGCATATCATGGAGCCAGGTTCAGGTGACAATAGTCCAGCTAATGCTTTTGCCAATCGGAACTGGTTTGTCTCCGAAAAAAGGTGGAAAAAGTTGGATGCATAGATCACCGAACAACGGCCAGCGAGTGGATTGAGCGACGTCAACGCAGACAAGTCCGGTTTCTCCGTCGTAGGGGACTTGTCAAAAGGAGGGACAATCCGCAACATGTTAGGATCGAAGGCGTCTCCTGGGACAAAGCTAATCGGATAGCTTGCTGGCATTGTGTTGAAGAGGGTGTGACCCATATCGAAGAACTCTCGAGTAATGTGAATACTACTTGTCAACGCTGCGAAATATGGTGACACTTACCTTTCTTTAGATCAGTCGTGACGACGTTATTGAGTGGGAAACCGTCTGCCACAGCTTTCCTTGCATCCACTCCAACTAGTCGATCCAATATCCTCAACATCAGATGAGCTTGCCGAAACAGTGGTTACTTACAGCAGCATCCTATGTCTAGTAAGATCCCGTCCGGTCGCTCCTGACCGAGCTTGATAATGTGTCCATACTCTGGCAGTGTTGCAATACCAAGCCTAGATGGAAATCAGCATTTTGGACGCAGTGACAGATGGATAAACTTGCCGGAGAAACGTGAGCGATCTGATACACGCGTAGGGAAATATCTGCCGGAGCAATCCGTCAAGTACTGTCAGGATGCATTCGAAACACCTACCTCGAATGCTTTCTTTTGCACCCCTAAGATGTGACTCCTAAGGTCATCATCGTCATTAATGCCGGTCTGGGCCTTGAAGAAGGTCGCTTGCTCTAGAGAGAGTTCATAGGCTGCACCGAGCGATGCTGTATAAGGCTTTACTATTCCTGAAACTTTGAGGTCTCCAGCACCAATACATCCTGTGAGGGCTTGCATGTCCATTTTGGTGGACCCTAAGTAAGAACGGTCCGCTTTATACCATACATTTGGCCCCTAATCGGTTCGGTTAGTCCGTCCACATTCGTAGTGTGCCAGTGGCTTGATGACTTGGTATACATGCACTGCAATAGCAATATGGCACTGCGGGTACTTAACGAAACAACCCAAAGTTTATCCGATTAGTCGAATCTGCTTACTGGTTAACAACCGCAGTTGCGATGTGCAAGTGCGGCATCATCGTCGGAAAGAAAAATTGGCACCGACTCGGACGACCTCTCAGGCTGTATCTGACTCATTATTGAGTCATATCCGATGAAGAGCTTAGTATCCGATCGGAGTCAACCGCACATGAATCGGGTCCGAGTGTGAGCCGTTGTGTTTTACCCGCTGATCCAAGTCAGTAATTTGAGAACTCTGGCCACTGTGCTGGCAGGGCCGCAAGTCTGGTCAACATACAACATTCTCATTGCGCTCTGACGTAGTTAACTATCTGGGCGTGCTGTGGCTGATACAACCACACCTGTACAATGAGGATATGTGGTATGTAACACCAATCCCAACCCTCCGCACAAAAGGTTTAATAATACATTACACTTTCACATACCCATGTACTTCCTGGGCTGAGCTACAACCTCACAACCGACCATTGCAACCGGACATACCTCAATCCGATTCTCTCCAGCTGATCAAGTCTTACATCCACCCTCACTTTTCCCTTTTCAAAAACCCCACCATCCCAAATGGCATCCCAGGTCTCGGGAGAGTGCCTAAACATGTCCAATTCCCTGCCTGTGATCTCTTGACGGAAAAGGCCCTTTTGCAAGTTCCCTGCATGTTCACCACATATCATAGAACCGGGCTCAGGTGACAATAAGCCCCCCAACGCTTTCGCCAATTGGAGTTGGTTTTCCTCTGAAAAGAGATGGAAAAAGTTGGATGCATATATCACCGAACAACGACCCGCAAGTGGATTGAGTGATGTCAATGTAGACAAGTCTGGTTTCTTTGTTGCAGGAGGCTTGTCAAAGGGAGGGATGACGCGGAACATGTTGGGATCGAAGACATCACCGGGGACGAAGGTGATTGGATAGCTTTCCGGCGTCGTATTGAAGAGTGCATGACCCAGGTCAAAGAATTCTTGAAAGACAGAAACGTTAGAGGACATTATTACGAGTTCTTGTGGTTACACACCTTTCTTCAAGTCAGTAGTGATGACATTCTTGAGTGGGAAGCCGTCTGCCACGGCCTTCCTCGCATCCACTCCAACTAATAAACCCAATATGGTTAACCAGCATTCAGAAAGAAAATTGTGGAGTAGCAGTCGCTCACAGCAGCAACCTATATCCAATAAGAGCCCGTCCGGCCGTTCTCGGCCGAGCTTAATAATATTTGCATACTCTGGCAGCGTCGCAATCCCCAGCCTAGATGAAAATCAGCATTTGAATGTGGTGCAGGAAGACAACCTTGCAAGAGAAACGTGAAGGTTTTAATACACGGATAGGGAAATATCTATGTTGGAGTTATCATTTTTTTGGTGTACCAAAAGCAGCCTCAGAACACCGACGTTGTACGCTTCCTCCTGCACTTTTAAAATGTGGCTTCTGAGGTTGTCGTCCTCGTGGATACCAGTCTGTGCTTTGAAGAAGGACGCTTGCTCTGGAGAGAGTTCATACGCTGCAGCAAGTGGAACTGTGTCAAAGTTGACTACCGCTGAAATCCCGAGATCTCCGGCACCAGCGTATCCTGTGAGTGATTTGTCGTCGTCCATTGTTGAGCAGAAGCTCCGGAACCGCACGAGCTGAAGACAGAAATGGATCCCGGATCACGTGGAGGAGTCAGCTGGGACAGTTGCGGCGTCAAATCGAAGCTCCCTGCTGTGCAACATATGTAATTCAGGCCAAATAATTAGTTTGCACCACGATGAAGATCAAGGTTGTATGTAATTTCAATGATTTGTCTTTTTATCACAAATTCGCGACTAACCATGGGCGGTAACAGCAGCTCGTCCTTTCACCGGTAGTAATCAGGTTGGTTGATGCATATCGACAACATTTCAATGGTGACCCAAGGTCTAAGTATGCAATAAAACTGACGGGCAGGCGTGTGCTCGTGTCTACATCTTGCCTTTGCGTTGGCAATGGGTCCGATCTACCGATACAGTTGGCAAGTGGACCTTTGCTGAATGCTGATCAGTAACTGTCGACAGGGATAATAATATGTTCCAGTCCTACCGTTACAAGACTTGTGAACTGATTCATGGTTCAGCAAGGAGCCGAACGGACACATGTACGTGGTTGTGATAACATGGGGGATCGAATGCGGTGGACCGAGTAGCCTGTTGTATTCAGGCATGTGTGTGTGCTCTATAATGAAAGACAGGTTCATTAAGTCCATGCTGTGTATGAATGAAAATACGCCATGCCTCAGCGTGATGACTACCAGATTGAAACGCAAACTGGTATTCAAAGAAACACAAGTAGCCGTAGTGCAAGGTTTGGCCACCATAGTCCCTTCCAACAAGTTTTTTGTTTTTTTGAGAATTGGATGCGCGTTGAGTAATTACTATCTTTTTCGTTTCAGAAAAGAGTTATACCGCAAGTGAAGTGAGCCTGAACAGCACACAACGTACCTATTCCGCTCCAATTCAACACGGAGCGACTACCTCACCCTTCAAGTATGCGGTTTCGTGAACGTGTCATAACGGGCGTCGGAGACCGTGTTCAGCGGATTGAGACCGCCAAAACGCGAGGGTTGTCGCGGATGTGAGGCTAGACCTTACGTAAAATTAACCGAGTTTGGGGCGAACAAAACAAGTACACATAACGCGTCTCGACGCGAAATAAATTGAGCGGTGATCGGGCCTTTTTTTCTGTCCCGCGTAACCCCCCCTTCCTGGTCATCATGGTCGCTCGCGTTCAACGTCCCGCCCCAGCATTCAAGGCGACGGCTGTCGTCGATGGTATGTTCAAGGACATTTCTCTCGCAGACTATTTAGGAAAATGGTGGGTGTGGTATATTGGCGTCTGCCTGTCGGCGTTGGCTCTAAAAATTTTTGGGCAGGGTTATTCTCTTTTTTTACCCGATGTAAGTCTTCCCAATGTCGGCTGTAACAGAGAGCTGAATCGTGAACAGGGACTTTACGTTCGTTTGCCCCACCGAGATCCTTGCCTTCAATGATGCCTTGACCCGCTTCCAAGAGCTTGATGCTGTCGTTCTTGGTCAGTCATAGCTCTTGATACTCGATGCAAGGATGTTCACGTCGAACAGGGGTCTCGACGGATTCTCAGTACTCGCACTTTGCTTGGGCTCAGCAACCGAGGAAACAGGGTGGTCTCGGACCCGACCTAAAACTTCCCCTGGTCGCTGACAGGAACATGCAAATCGCGCGAGATTACGATGTCCTCCTCGAGGAAGAAGGCATCTCGCTTCGCGGTCTCTTCATCATTGATCCCAAAGGAATCATAAGGTAAGCAATGATTCGTCGCATTTAAAATAGAAATAAAGAGTGGTGCATGTTCATTACATGGCTCTTAGGCAAATCACGGTCAATGATTTGCCCGTCGGTCGATCGGTTGACGAGACCATCCGTCTGTTGCAGGCATTCCAGTTCACGGTTCGTTTTCATGATCCTCTTGTGTGGGATCCTTCATCAGACAGCGCTACAGGACAAGCATGGAGAGGTCTGCCCTGCCGGCTGGACGGAAGGTGACAAGACGATCAAGGCTGACCCCAAGGGCTCTCTGGACTACTTTTTCGCGGCGAACGAAGATGTTGAGATGCAGAATGGTGTTTCTAAGAAGCGAGCACGCAAGGAATGATGGCTATACCTTCGAACTATCGATTTCTAGAACCTACGATTTATAGAAGTCCGTTGGCATTAATTTTTCGCGGTAATGTAATTATGCTTGGTCATTAGTGATAACTGTGCAGTCGATCTCAATCAACTCGTGCTTGTCGCAATTTATTACATCATCGACAGACGGGTAGGCTGCTTTCCAAACATGCCACCCAATGTATATACTTGTACATGACTAAAAAAAACAGAAAGACCGAGACCAACACGGCGTAGATTATCCGTATACCTGAAAGAAAGAAAAACGTCACAAAGCTAAGGGTAAAGCCATCACGATTAGAGTTGTCTGTGTCAACTCCAGAGCGCGATTTCAAACCTCCAGGTGCTTGCCTTGGTTCGCTCGGCTCACCCAAATGTCCTCACTCCAAATCTAATGCCTCCTCGCACTTTCCCAACTCTCCTCACTACTGATCTCACTCCCGCCTTCGTGTCCAAGATCAAAAATAAGGACTTCACTGCCCTCGCTCCCGCCTCCATGCTCAGAACGACTCGCGGTGGCATCGGGCGTGAGATGCTCAAAGTCGAGGAATGGGTTGTTTGCTCCATCTCGCACGGGCCCCGAGTGCGTGCCTGGTGTAACAGGTGATGCACGCCAATCACTATCATCGCTGGCAATTGACAAAAACTCGTCTCCCTCGGACTCGGACACAGTACGGCTCACAGGTGTCGGAGAAAGGAATGAAGCGTAGGAAAGAGCGGGAGACATCATAGGATGTGCTGAGGACTGCGATCGAGATACCAGCAGTGGACTCGGTGACTCTGAGGGTAGCTGAAGTGTGGGTAGAGAAAAGTGCGTCTGAGGGAGAGGAAGAGAAGAGGGATGTGGTCCTACGGCCGGAGTGTCATGATGCACAACAACCTCCGAACCACTACTGCGAGGCGATGAAGGTGCCGAGATAATACCAACAGAGGATGTGGGAGGAGAAAGAATTACCGGAGGTGTGAGCGGAGCTGGGTACCGTTCTGAAAGGGATGAGATGACCGATCCACTCATTCCGATACCAGTATTCGTAGGAGTGAAAGTGGAGGCAGAAGCACACAGCTGGTCTTCCTCGCTACTACCGCCGTCGGGCCTGCTGACTACTTCATTTGCAAGTCCACTGGGTTTCCTGAGCACTCCAGAACTTCCAAGGGTCCGGAATGAACTCGTAGAATTGGCACTAGAAGAGAGTGTCCTGTTCGAACCAGCGGTAGACACCGAAGGCTCCATCACCCTCGTGATAGGGGAGAATGGCCTTTCCCCGTACATCTCTGCACTTGAACGTGGTGTATCTGGAAGTAAGGGTCCGAATGGAGAGTCATCAGCCATGACTTGGTGAGTTGGGGTGAATGGAAATGGGTGAGGGATACCCCCAGTCGTTGGTGAGCGACAGCCAGCAACGGGAATTGCGAGCGGTAACGAGGGAGTGGCTTCAAAGTGGCTCGTGCCGTCGATGGGTGGACGAGGCGTTGGAACAGCAGAACTCGGGAGCGCTGCCTTCGAAGACCCCGCCGGTATTTCATGAACAGGGGAGGACGGCGGATCGAGAATTGCGAATGATGTGCCGACATCTCCCTGTGTGATCGATTGGGACACGGAACGCAATTGACGAGTTGGTGTCTGAGGCAGTGACACGGTACTTGGTGTAGTTGGGGAAGAAACGTTCGAGATGACGTGCGTCGACGCCAGTGGAGTGTGTGTTAAGGAAGTAAACGACTGAGAAAATTGGATTGAGAATGGCTGGAAAGAAAGAAGTCCATATCGGCACCCACTTCGTCTAGGGTGGTGCTCGTACTCCCGAAACCATCAAAGTCGTCCATGACTCGGCGGGTCCTTCGCTTTCTCAAACCATCCGTTTCTCGTTCCTGGCTTCTGAGTACCTCATTGCGCCATTCATCTACTTCCCTCGAGGCGAGCGCTTCTAGCTCAAACGCCTCCAAGTCGTTCAACCCGTGTGCCCCCTCGCCGGCATTCTGATCTCTCTGAGGACGATTGTCCTGGAGTGATGAAACGGAGGAGGAGGAAGAATTACGGCGATGAGACGACCTAACCGGGACAGCGCTAGCACGTCTTTCGCGTGCCGCGCGTCTTCGCTCGAGAAAGTCTTCAGCCCACGCTTCAAGGGATGGAGCTATATGCGGTTCGTAAACGAACTGAGGAGAGCACAGAGGGTAGGATATAAGACGGAAAAGGGCGAACGGATTGAGGGGCGTGTGAGTGCACGTGTTCTTCGGTTTGGAAAAAGAGAACACATGAACGCACCTCTTTGAATGCAAGTACCGCTGCTACACCGACGACAGCTGCAACGACGTATACAACCGCTGGAGGGGCCATTACTCCTTGTCAACCTAGAGTAGATCCGGCGGACAGGTTTCGTGCGCAGCACCTTGGTGCGTAGCACGATCAACGAAGATGCAAAGACATGGATGACAGTGATTCCTACCAGTGTGTTGCAAGGTTGAAAGTAAGCGAATTGGCTGCACGCAGATGTCTGTTGGGTGATCAGTAGGTGTATCGCAGTCCAAGAAGGGGCTGTTGGCACGAACCAAGGCTCTGTACTTGAGCATCACCCCTTTTACGCGATGTGGACGGGATTACCCGGATGTCCAATGATAAGCGGTAAAAACAGAAATAGACCCGAGTCCTATCTTGCCAACGCAGCAGCCAGTGAGTGTGGCCCGCGGCCATTCCCTACCAAGCCTGAGACTGTCCCGGTGCCCACAAACTTCACAGGTGTTTGGGTTTCTTGTTATAAAACCGTCTTGATTCAAAGGACCATCCGTTCTTCCCTTGAATTCGTGTTACATGCTGAACACGGGGCCGAGCTCGAGGTCCGGTCAGTCGGACACTGGCCAGGTATATATTTGTAGCCCGCATGGCTGTATGCCGTGCTGTTCACGCTTCCGGTCTTGCTCATCGGCAAAGCCCAGAGTAATGATTTGCTCTCCAACCAGAGCGAGATACGGAGGCACGGCCTCGTGTCGCCCACGCTTTCCTTGACGAGTCGCAGCGCATAACTTTTATGTTGACAGGGATGCTCACAGGATTATATACAAAGGATAGCGACGATCAAAAGGCGAGAAAGATGGGGTAAATCGATCTTCCGGGAGGTACAGTTAAATCGAGGATAATCAGCAGTGCCAGGAAAAGGGCACAATCAATATAAAGGTACGTGGGGTCTTTCCAGAAGTCGACAGTCCACGTTGAATTATAACTTTAACGAACCTGTATCCCATCCCACCATGAGCACTTGTGTGTCATCATGTTCATATCCCCATCCTACAGGAGATACTACCATGTTCGTTATTGTGTATTAACCGTCTCACATCTAGAGCATATCCCGGCTTTCACAGGCAATTTGTTACACAACTCTGACCAACTCGATCGAGGTCAACTTCGGAAGTTCATCGTATTTTACCATGCCACATTTACGACGAGATGCCCAATGCAACTTAGATTCCCTGGCTATACATGCGCGAAACAAATACAGTTAATGCCAACGCATGTCCCTCTGTCATATCACTTTCCGTCGTCAGATACTAGCTTGGAGTACATGCTTTGCCACTACAGAAAATAACATTGAAGAATATGTAGTGAACGTTACCATTGCTCTGTCGCACCTACCGGGAGGATTCTGAATTGAACTAGTAGCGTATACAAAGAGCTGCATCTTAGACTGCGCATCCCATTTGTACAAGAGCCCTTGTTGATTTTCTTGAAGAGGTGGGCCGCTTTGGATATTGCATCAGGACCGTCGCTAAACGAGAGACGAATGGACGCAGATATCTGACCAAAGACTCGACCGATCCTTACAGCTGCGCCATCCTTGTGAAACAGCGGTTTGGAACTGTTCTCGTGCAACCGAGATTAATTAGTTGCACTAAGATATTGGAGGGCCGACAAGTTCGAACGTCTTGACTCCTGAGTTGCTACGTTGGTTCTCGACAACTTCGCAAAACAAGGGCCGTTGTCAAGATGCATGACGACGACCCATAGTCAATTAGGCTCAAGAAACGACATTTGTTATATCCTTTGAAAGTGCTCGGCGCAACGAAGACCGAGTCTCGTGGTTCTCCGTAGTGAGAATTCCGATGGCAGTATGAGTAACCTGGACACCATCGACCCACCAAAGGCCTTGATATGACTGCCCGGCCATTGGAGGACGCTCTAGACGTTACAGTGATTGAATGCGCCCGTAGCACACCGCTTAAGACATCACCTTTGAGGGGTATGGGTAGCTACAGTGTGTTCTTTGTCGCCCTGCAAGCCACGGTAGGTGTCGCTTGCAAGTTGCTTGTGTGGTATGGCAACGGAGATCGGTTCGAACTGAAGTCTGAAGGGGAACATCCGAGAACGACTCCGATTATATAAGACCGTTCTTAGAGCTCAACCATTGAACTTGAAACAAGACCCCCTCGGACCCGTGGCATCATGGTCTTCGCTGACTCTTGCGTTAACTTGTTCTGAGGACATGAAACGTCCCGCCATGGTACGTGTCAGGAAATTTGTCGTAGTTGATGAACACACTTATGGCTGTGAGGACAGTAATAGCTGGTGGTTATTGTCAAATCTAACTGCCTTTAAGCGGGCATTCTGCCTGCCTTGATATAAACTTGGTTGGTACATCTGGCAGCTGTAGCATCTGTGAGAAAACTGCGGCTCGTGTGTGCGGCGTTGCGGCTAACTTTGCCTAGATGCTGCCATCAAATAAACCACGCGGGTTACTTCCTCAGAGGAGTGTGGCTCCACCCCGTAGAATCAGTCGCTTCGCTGGTTGCACTCCGTATTGTGCAATAGTTGGAATATCCGGACTCAGGACGTGATCTCGGGCCTGCCATCCGATGTGGTTTTATCGCTCAGAGTTATCTTTATAGCGGTGAGGTTGATATTTTCCATTGTGTCTCACGTCAAGTGCCCTGACCAATGATTTTTCAATTCGTGGGCGTTTCAGCGTTGGGAATGGCGGCTGACCCAGGAACGTGCAAACATATTGTTCTCCTCTCTTTCATTCTCCCTCTTGATTTGCCCTGCCTGTGGTAGCACAGGTCATGACGAACCACCTCATCACTTGGCTCTGTCTCTTGTCGTTTCCTGCATGGTTAGTTGCAGCGCAAACTGTTGCCTCACAGGCGTATACGCCAGTTGCAGGAGCCTGCCCCAATGGTTTCATGCTAGTTCGCATGGCGGGGTCACCTGGGAATCAATCCCTTTCCGCCTCTGAAACCGCGTATATCCAGGCTCGCCGATCAGATGTCATACCACAGGCCTGGAAAACTTACCTGAACAACGTCGAGGCAACTAATGTCACTTTGCCTTCATATGTTTCCGGCATCCTGAACGGATCCTACCAAGAGACCCCGAACTTTGGGATTGCAACAAGCGGAGGAGGGTACAGAGCAGCGATTTTTGGTGCGGGTGTACTGAACGTGTTGGATGGAAGGAATGCCACTTCAAACAGTGTCGGAATAGGAGGGTTACTTCAAACGGCAACTTACCTCGCGGGACTGTCGGGTGGAGCCTGGTTTGTGACGTCTCTCGCGCAAGCCAACTTCCCGACGATACAGGAACTCGTCTTTGGATACCCTAATTATACCGTCGCGAGCGACTCATGGGGTGGATGGAACGCTAATTTCAGTATCGACCTGCCCAGTTCGAGTTCCATCAGTGATACCGAATTTTTCACCGATCTGGTGGAGGAATTGCAGGGAAAGTACCACGCCGGTTATCCCGTTACTTTTGCCGACTTTTGGTCGCGTGCGTTAGCAAGACACTTCGTCAATGGCACATTTTCGTCGAACTTCTACGATGAATCCTACGCCCATGGCGCCGGAATTTTGTGGTCATCAGTTACTGAAACGTGAGTGCTTGAGTGCAGGATTGGTCAAATGACAATGTATTAACGTGAAAATGCCAGCGAATCATTCGCATCATATACGATCCCTTTTCCAATCGTCGTATCAGACCTCTCTGCACAAGGACAGAATGCGTCAAATGTAATTTCTGGGGATTTCATTCCAATCTCGAATCCTATAATCGAGTTCAACGTCTGTCAGTAATATTGGTCCGTTCATGGGTTTGCCACTAACATGAGAAATAGACGAGACGGGTTCCTTCGACCCCATGCTGTCTGCCTTTGCACCTACAAAGTATTTGGGCACCACAAATAACACCGTCTGCGTCACAAACTATGACCAATCGTCATTGGTGGCTGGGTCTTCCTCCGAATTGTTTAACGAACTCAACCTCACTGTGAGCTTATCCCTGAATTCCGCTAGACGTTAACTCAAGATCTCTAGAATACCTTAAATGCTACATTTGGTCCCGTGTTTTCATTGCTGGACTCACTTTTGCCCGAATCAGGCATCGAACTTGATGCCACATCATGGCCAAACCCATTTTTCGGTGTCGCGCCGGGAACATTCTTGTCCTCCAACCAGAAGGATCTTGTGCTCGTAGATGGCGGTGAGGACGGTGAAGTTATCCCGTTACAACCGTTACTCGTGAAAGCTCGTGGATTGGACACGATCCTGGCAATTGATGCAGTGAGCCCAACGCTGTCTGTGCTATCTCTAGTGGTCTGACACCTTATAGACTTCAGATATCAACAATTTTGCCGATGGGAGCTCGTTGATTGTGAGCCGGTATTTAACACAGGTATTCGGTTTCATTGTTGACTGATTACTAGGCTACACAAAATCGGACCATGCTGCTTTCCTCAGCATACTCGTTCCCTGCTGTCCCCACATCGCTGGGAGAATTCACCGCCCAGAACTTGAGTACGAGGCCGACGTTCTTTGGCTGCGACACGACGATGGCAAATGAAACTACGCCTCTTCTTATATATCTCGCCAACGGCGGACCTCCCCACAATGGCGAAGCACCTCTCACGAACACATCTACGACACAAGTTGCCTATAACTCTTCGCAAATTCAGGCTATGCTCGACCAAACTTTCATTATCGCCACACAAGGTTACCCCGCAAACTCAAGTATGACGACCGACCCCGAATGGCCTGCTTGCCTTGCGTGCGCCATCGTCGATCGCGCGCGCGCGAGAGCGAATCAAACGAGGAGTGGGGTGTGTGAGAGTTGTTTTGCGCGATACTGTTGGACTGGGAGTATGCTCAGCGTCGATGCTACCTCTGGCGGAGGAATGAGCATGAATGGCCCAGGTGTAAGATGGCTTTTGACGTCGGCCATTGCGTTTGGTGTTTGGGCATCAATGTGATACGATGCAAGCATCCCTGACACGTTGCCCATCGACAAACTGGATGGAGTTTAGTCGAGACTGTATGCACGGACAGATTTGACAATGGACATGTGTTGTAACTACACAATAACGCGGACAGTCGGTACATGTAGTATTGTTGCGTTTGAGTTTAGTCTGAGAAACGGTCCAACATTGGTGTGATCGTCGCAGGGACCATAGCCGTATAGTCCTGGGTATCAAGGCCCCACTATCCTCTAACAAGCCGTCTTGCACCTCACTAACGAGATCGATAGCAGCTGAGGTGGACCACACGGCGGCGGCACATTTCGCCCACCTTGTAGTCTCGGGTTATCCGCTCGTCGTAACCGGAATATATGCTTCCACACGGTCTTCCCTCTGCGGACGAGAAGAAAGCGGTGGTGTTGGACAGGTTGACAGGCGCTCTGATTCTATTGTGTGTCGAGTAGTACAAGGTTGTGTCGGGCAAGGTCTTCAATGTTTACGCAAATGTTTACGTAATCACGCAAAGCGGTTGTTTATGATTGCACTGGCACTCAACTCATTCCTAGACGACATGACAACTGACATGAAAACGCCTAGGCAGACGCCGGTTATTTGCAGGATCAGGTATTATTCCAGTCCGTTCTACCTGAACGTTCATCAGACCCCCATGACCATGGCAGAAATCATGATTTGATCGTGCCGGATGACTCGGAGTCCATTCAACTCGCCTTTCTTCCTACCTACCAGTCTGAAAACTTTTTCATTCTCTCAACATTAGCAAAAAGAAATGGAAAGCAATCAATGCAGTATTCCAGGCGAAGCGCGCAGAGGTTCGTACGCCTACGATGTCAAGACACGGACCTAACCCTGTTAGCAATACAGGCCAGTGGCGCGGACATCATTGAATTGAGTATGCCGTTCCCGGACCCCATTTGCGGACGGACGCGCCAGGAAACGGATCTGGTGAATATCCTGTGAATTCTTTTTTTTTTTTTTTTTGGTTTTGACATTGCTCTCCAGAACGAAGTCAACCTTCAATGATCCTTACAAGTGAAAGAAACTCGGGAGAAGGGTTGGACTATACCAGTGATTCTCATGGGTATGCCGACTGTAAAGTTATACAATCTTGCAGCGCGTTGAAAGAGCGGCCTTGGGCTACTGTAATCCCATTCTTGCGTATGGAGAAGACGAGGCCGTACAGGAACGGGATTTAAGCGCAAATGGATTCGCCTTGGTGGATCTTCCACCCGAAGAGACTATTCAATTTCCGAGAGAAATGGACGAAAGCTGGGTAAGGACTTGCATTTCGGGAATCGGTACACTACTAACCGATTTTTAACCTTTCCCATGTCTCGCTTGTGGCACCTTCGACTTCACTTACTCGACTGCCATTCCCAACATCAACCACTGATACCTTCATCTACGTCATTCCGCGGGTAAGCGATATGTTGATTACAACCACAACACTCCCTCACTAGAAGCTTGAAGATGAGTGCAACAGGGTCGTCAGTCTGGGGTATCATGAACACGGACCTTTACGACGTTATCACTCGCATACGCAAACACAACACTGTACCTCTCGCGGTTGGTTTCGAAGTCGCCACTCGTGGGCATTTTGATGCTGTCCTCGAAGCGGGCGCCGATGGTCTCGTCACTTCGTTACATCCATCAAGCAATCCCCTGTTGGCCAAGCTCTTCAAGTCGTTGAATCCTTTTGTGAGGAGATCACTTTCAACAATAAATTCAACGAGGAAACGACGAACGGCGAGGAACCATCACAGTACCATTCGGGATATCGATCAACCTATTAGAGTGACCGTCCTCCCTCCTCGGTTTGGCCAGTTTAGAGGTCAATACGTGCCCGAAGTTCACTTCGACTGTTTGATCGAGCTTGAGGGGGCACACAACGTACGCTCAACGGTCTATCTTGCTGGGCTAAGTTCGAAAGCCATTATAGTTATATGAATCGCCCGTTGGCCAGGTTAGTATCGCTATTGTTCTCCAATGATGTCCGAGTTTGCTTACGGCCTGATTAGATACTCCTTGCCAAGCGACTCAGGAAGACACCCATCATCGCGGAAGCAGGGGCTGGACAGCCATTGCTATTGTCTGTACAAATTTCGGAACGCAGTGTGATCTACGTGGCGCTGAGGATGTTCGCCGGCAAGCTCTCGATGTCCTTCAAATGAAGATGTTAGGCGCCACAGTAAGAACATTCAATCCAACTCAGCTCCCTTCATTGATGCACTCTACATTGAAGTTCATTCCCGTTGAGTCTGGCTCGAAGACCTTGAAGGATGCCGTCAACGGAGCAATACGCGATTGGGTCACTAACCTCGCCACTATACATTTTTGTTGGCTCATGTTTCGGTCCTCACCCGTTCCTGCTATTGTCTGAGGCTGCCAGAAGGCCAATGGTCGTGGAATCAAAGAGCAGATGAAAGAAGTAATCGGAAAGTTCCGGATATCATCATTGCCTAGTGGTAACAATGCGATTGGATCTTTCTATGATTTCATTCTGGATACACGTGTCTGTCTCATGGGCGTTGGGGCAGGCGGCGAAGGTAGGAGCGGCATGCCATGTCTGTTATTATGTTTCAACTTGTTGTCAGGTCCTGGTGGCCACTGCCACAGTGCCACTCTCGCCAGGGGAAAGCCTGGTGTTCTTCATGGCGTCCGGACATGTCCTACAGTCTTCGGATGGCTGGGTCAACGAGGCGCACTCTATCAGTGCAGGGTTAGATTATCCTGGCGTGGAGCCAGAACATGTGTGGTTGAAAGATAGTGGGTGTGCGGAGTACGTTGCTGCGACTGACGAGGAGGTTCCGAGGGGATTCTGTCTGTGTGCCTAGCTTGAGGGCATCGTCCCAGGGTACATCTCTACTCTTGCGGCGAAAGCAACGGTTGACATCGAGTCATCACATGTATCGTGGGAAGGCATCAAGCGAGCAAAAGTATTGTCCAATGGGACAAACCTTGTCATCGTTGAGGGTACTCGTGCATCATTTCTTACCTTCGAGGATTACCCATCAAACAGTGTCTGCCTAGAAGAGGTGATAAAGATGTAGAGCAGATATCAAACCTTTGCCTGGCAGATGGGCAAATCGCTTGGATTGGCACATCTAGATGCTTCAAATTCTCTAGAGTAAATAGGGTAAACAATGCCAAGCATGGTGCGCCGAGAGGAACACGCACAACTACTATCCCGTACTACAAAACTTTGGCATGCACAGACATTTCAGCAGTCACAAGCAGTCACCTTGCTCAAACTCTTGACTTTGGTGATAATAATTTTGTGCCGCCTCCGTCAGGTAAGGGATCTACATCTGAGCGAGCCAGCCAAATTAACTCAGCGGAAGACATATTTAGAGCGCACATGTGTCTGTCAAGCAGCGTGATCACGGCGAGGCTCGCCAGGGGCTGAAACGACCAGTGGTAGTTGACTCGCCATATTACCGATGTAAAATTGACAGTGAGGGTTTTGCTCGATTTTGTAAATTTTAGGATCCCGAAGGCTTCTATGGTTGATGGGGTACCAAAATTCGTCTGTTTAGCTGGACAATCGAACGTTCGTGAGGTCTACAAGTTGAAGGCAGTGGAGCCCTCTGTTTCGTTGGCTTGACAGTTGACGTGGGTTTGACAGGTGGTGCCCGGGTATTCTGTTAGCAGTTGCTGATTGGTATTTCGTAGGTGCGACACTCGCTCCAGCTGCTACTGTATCGTATTCTATGATTCAACGCTCCAGCCAGATGGTCACATCCAGTTACTGGGTGAAGCAGGGCCTGCTGGTTTGAAGTATCGATATCTCTTCGCCTTTCAAAAGTGGAAGGGTAAGACGGTAAGCCATGGTTTCTTTCTGCCAGCCGATCGCAGTGGCGGTCCTGACTCGCGCCAGGGCAGCTCGAACTGATCTACGATTGGCGCACACTGCTTTATGGATTTTTTGAATGTTTGAGGATAAAACAGCGACTCAGGACGAGTAGTAATCCGTCATATCTCCTTGCCCTCCTTGTCAACGGCTGCTCGTGCTGTTGTACCATGATCACCAAGGCCGCCCCTTTGCTTTGTCTCCTCTCATTGCCTGCGTGGCTAGTTGCAGCACAGAGCGTCGCCTCGCAGGCATATACGCCGGTGGCAGGCGCTTGCCCCGATGGCTTTACACTCGTTCGCAATGCAGGGCAACCCGGAAATCAATCCCTCTCTGCTTCTGAAGCTGCGTATGTGCAAGCCCGCCAGTCGCGGGTCATCCCACAGGCCTGGAAAGCCTACCTCTCCAGCGTCCAGGCCACCAATGTCACTCTGCCTTCATACGTGTCCAACATCTTGAGTGGGTCCGGCTCAGAGACCCCGACCTTTGGGATTGCATTAAGTGGAGGAGGGTATCGGGCTGCGACTTTTGGCGCAGGTGTCCTGAATGCGTTGGACGGGAGGAACGCTTCCTCAAATAGTGTTGGACTGGGAGGTTTGCTTCAGGCGGCGACCTATCTCACAGCCTTGTCGGGCGGATCGTGGGCTGTGACGTCTCTTGCACAAGCCAATTTCCCGACGATTCAAGAGCTCGTCTTTGGATACCCTGATCCTGTCGACAGCACTTCGTGGGCTGGCTGGAACGCTAATTACAGCTTCTGGACACCCGGTTCCGATCCAACCACCCTCACTGAGTACCCCATCGACTTAATCGAAGAGCTACAGGGAAAGTACCATGCTGGTTTCCCCGTGACATTGGCAGACTTCTGGTCGCGTGTGTTAGCAAGACATTTCGTCAATGGCACAACCTCATCGAATTTCTTCGACGAATCCTCTCCTCATGGTGCGGGGGTTTTGTGGTCATCGCTTGCCCAAAGGTGAGTAGTTGAGTGCGGAGTTAGGCTAACTGACAATTCACTGACGTATGGATGTCAGTGAATTGTTTACATCATACGCGATCCCTTTTCCAATCTTCGTGTCCGACATCTCTTCTCCCACACAGAATAGGTCGAACATTATACACGGGAACTTCATACCGATCACGAATCCCATGATCGAGTTTAATGTTTGTCAGTGAAATTAGCTCGTTCTCTGATCTCTACGCTGACACGAGAAATAGACGAAATGGGTTCCTTTGATCCCATGTTGGCTGCGTTCACTCCAACAAAGTACTTGGGGACGAGGAATAATAGCGTGTGTATCACCAACTTCGACCAGCTATCGCTGGTGTCCGCGACCTCATCTGCGGTGTTTAACGAATTCAACATTTCTGTGGGTTCCCACCTTGACTGTTGCTATGCGCTGACTCACAAAGCTTAGAACACCCTGAGTCCTCCCCTGGGTAGTTTATTGCGTCCCGTGCTTTCTTTGTTAAACTCGTACCTGCCCGAGCAAGGCTTGGAGCTTGATGCTGCATTGTATCCGAATCCGTTCTATGGGGTTGCGCCGGAGACTTTCGTATCGTCTAACGAGACGTATCTCACGCTTTTGGATGGCAGTGAGGACGGTCAACCGATTCCGCTGCAACCTTTACTCGTGAAGGCTCGTGGAGTGGATACCATCTTGGCAGTTGATGCGGTGAGTCCAACGCTTGTCTTACTATTGTCAATAGCTTGACACCCCACAGAACTTTGATGTTAATAATTTTGCCAACGGAAGCTCCATAGTTGTGAGTCAACATTCCATATGCATGCTGTCATTGCTAATTAGCCACCAGGCTACCCAAATTCGCAGCAACTTGCTTTCCCCAGCCTACCCGTTCCCTCCTGTTCCGACATCTCCGAGCGAATTCACCTCCCAGAATTTGACTACACGACCAACCTTCTTTGGTTGCAACACGACAAGTGACAATGAAACTACACCTCTCCTTATATATCTCGCAAACGGCGGCCCTCCCCATAATGGCGAGGTGTCTGTGACCAACACATCTACGCTCCAAGTGCAATACGAATCTTCGGAACTTCAGGCGATGCTCGACCAGACCTTTATCATCGCCACGCAGGGATACCCAGCCAACTCGAGCTCGGCGACTGACCCCGATTGGCCTGCTTGCCTTGCCTGCGCCGTCGTCGACCGTGCACGTGCGAGGGCGGGTGAAGCAAGGAGTGGTATATGCGAGGCGTGTATGGACCGATATTGTTGGTCTGGGAGCACATACGGCATCAGTGCTGTATCTGGCGGCAAAGCAACCGTCGGTAGTTCACGTGTCGGATGGCTCTTGACGTTTGCTGTGGTGGTGGGTATCTGGGCATCGGTCTGACGGATGTGCTGGCGTCAACTGGAAGAGATGACATCCAAGATGCTCCGTGTGGTAATAATCTAAAGTGGACATTGTCAACGACGCGATATTTATGGTTGTGAATCGCGATGGCTCTGTACGGTGATGATAATGATCGAGTATTGAGCAGCACGCAGAAAGTTATGGGCCCCATGTTCGATTTGCACTCCCGGCGCGCCAATTTCCATTGTCAACGACGGCCGCACGGTTGAAGACGACGATCGTAGATGTCGTCTTCAACCCAAGAGAACCCCCTCCGTCACGAACACGCCACGGGTCATTCATCTTCAAAAGCGACTCATTTGCATACATATTCGATGACATTCTGGCACACGGGCTTCATATTTCGGAAAGGAAAAGTCATCCCAATCTAATTTATCCTATCAAGAAATCCGAATCTGACTGTAGGTCACGGAATTCGGGAATATATGCTACCGAGTTCAATAAAAACAAGGTTCCAAGTCAACTGAGACGGACATGGAGAAGGAAATAAAGTCCTGTGACAAGACGACCAGAGGCACGATGCATGGAGACCCGGCGAGGAGCTCGTCGCTCCTGTGGCAGGACCGCTACAATGCTAGTGTCACAGTGTTCCACGCTCGCTGGATTGATTGTGAACAGCCACGTAGACACCATATGGTTTGGCGCAAACGTTCATCGGGGAATTGCCCCTTCTCGATGGAATGTCCATCGACTTATGTACCGTTCGCGTGGACACAGGCAGATTCTACAGTCCTATCGTGATCTCGTGTGATTACATTCTCGGCCAGAAGTAATCCAACTGGTTTGAGTCAGACATTAGCTAGATGAAAAATGCCAGTGAGAAACGGGTATCCGTCCGATTGCTGACAAGTACCTGAAGTTCTGCGGCTGTTGTGTTTGACTGGATCATAGAAGAGAGCCAGGGTGTCCTAATATCTTGTTACTACACGCAGGATCCCGCGTTTGGATACTTCCCTATCTCTGCGGACGACTTGACCAGCAAGACGGCAAAAAGGTAATCAAGGATCAGTAATAGTAGAGTGACTCGCTACTTATCGCTTACATGATGACTGTGCAGTACTTACTTTATCTTGTAGCCACCGTCGTACCTTTTTCCTGTCCGTTATCGCAAATAGCATTTGCCGCTCTCGTTCCGCTCGCTCGCGTCCTGTTCTTGGCATACGACTTTTCGACACAAGGGCGTCTCGACCGTACGCGGAGCTACCTGGTGCGGGTGAGGAGGTGCCAGTGGTGATCAGCGGAAAGAAGAGGCTTCAACGGGCCCGGTGGGGATTTTCTGTTTCCTTGCTATTGTTTCGTCCTTGTTGATACTGCTGAATAGATACGATCTCTTTCCGCTCCGGGTGGGTTTAGGGAGGACGGACATGGTGATCTGGAGTAGGAGAGTGCTGTAAGGGGTAGGTGCCACGTGACATATAGACCGCCCATGGGCGCTGGGAAGGCTTCCGGTGATGGGCGCTGGGGTGCTTGACCCTTGTTATCACCATCCACACTTCATATCATTCGGTCGGCTCATGCAGTATCAAAGACTCATATCATATCTGGCCGCCGTTTAAATTGGACGTACGCATGCCACCTGCCCTCTTCGTTGTATGGGCGGCTTCAAAGCTGCCATTTATAACAAACACGACCCATTGGATGACCACCACCTTCTCGTCTTTGCATCTCGTGTCTAAGTTCGATTGTGGTGTTGCAGATCATGTCAGCTATCACCACCTGGCTCTGTCTCTTATCACTATCCGCAGGACTCGTCTTAGCACAGAGTGTTGCATCATGGGGATACACGCCTGTCGCACAAGCTTGTCCTGAGGACTTTAGGCTTGTTCGTATGGCCGGGACACCGGGACACCAATCTCTCTCGCCATCCGAAGTTGCGTATGTGCAAGCCCGTAGATCACGAGTCATTCCGCAAGCCTGGAAGTCCTATCTCGCCAACGTCGAAGCCACTAAGGTCACCCTCCCTTCGTACGTGTCCTGTATCCTCAACGGGTCCAGCTCAGAGACCCCGAACTTCGGGATTGCAATGAGCGGAGGAGGATATCGGGCTGCAATTTTTGGTGCAGGCGTGTTGAATGCGTTGGATGAGAGAAACGCCTCTTCAAACGGTGCTGGGTTAGGTGGGTTGCTTCAGGCAGCAACTTACATCTCAGGATTGTCCGGGGGGTCGTGGTTGTTGACGTCGCTTGCACAAGCCAACTTCCCGACGATGCACCAACTCATCTTCGGCCACCCTAATCCTACCGTTTCCCACAATTCCTGGGGTGGTTGGAACGCTCATTATAGCATCGATGCTCCTAGTTCTGATCCCATTACTGTCACCAAATACCTCATCAATTTGATGAAAGAACTGAGGGGAAAACACGGCGCTGGTTACCCTGTGACGTTTGCAGACTATTGGTCGCGTGCATTGGCAAGACACTTTGTCAATGGAACATTCTCATCGAATTTCTTTGAAGAATCACACCCCCATGGTGCAGGTATCTTGTGGTCGTCTGTCGCAGAAACGTGAGTACTTGATGCCGAGGACACGTCAGATGATAAATACTAATGTATGGGTGGCAGCGAATCGTTCGCATCATACGCCCTCCCTTTTCCAATTGTAGTTTCAGATCTCTGTGCGCCAGGACAAAATACGTCGAACGTTATATCTGGGGATTACATGCCGACCTCTAATCCTATATTTGAGTTTAACGTCTGTTAGTATAATCAATCTGTCTACAGGTCTTGACATTGACATGGAAAATAGTCGAGATGGGTTCCTTCGACCCTATGCTGTCTGCGTTCACGCCAACAAAGTACCTGGGCACAACGAATCACAGTGTCTGCATCACAAACTATGACCAATCTTCCCTGGTGGCTGGGTCGTCTGCCGAGCTGTTCAACGCAGTGAACACCACTGTAGGCTCGTCGTTTAACGCTGCTATCTACCGGCTAACGAGCCCTGGAGTCTATTTTCAGCGATGTATTTACCTTGCTAAACTCGCTCTTGCCTGACTCAGCGATTGAACATGACGTTGCATCGTGGCCAAACCCGTTTTACGGTATCGCACCGGAGACTTTCTTATCGTCCAACCAGACAGTTTTGAGACTTGTGGATGGTGGTGAGGACGGAGAAAATATTCCAATGCAACCATTGCTCGTGAAGGCTCGTGGTCTGGATACCATCTTAGCAGTTGATGCTGTGAGTTCTAACACTAGTCATACTACCTCTACCAACCTACCGCGCTGCAGAGTGGTGATGTTCATTACTTCGCCGATGGGAATGCCTTAATCGTGGGCCACCCTTTCACGCGTAGGTTCTTAATGTTAACCAGTTTTCAGGCTACACAAGTTCGGGCTACGTTGCTCTCATCAGCGTACTCGTTTCCTCCTGTGCCAACATCTCCTGGGGACTTTGCTACACAAAACCTCACTACGAGGCCAACCTTCTTTGGATGCAACATGACACATGTGGACGACACGACACCTCTTCTAATATATCTTGCAAACGGCGGTCCTCCTCGCAATGGCGAAGCACCCGTGACCAATTTATCTACTTTGCATCTCTCGACTAGTCCTTCCAGAACTCAAGCAATGCTCGACCAGACCTTCGTCATTGCCACACAAGGATATCCTCCAAACTCGAGTATGATCAGCGACCCCGAATGGCCAGCTTGCTTGGCATGTGCCATCGTCGACCGCGCACGCAACAGAGCCGGCGAGACGAGGAGTGGGGTATGCGAGAGTTGTTTCGCGCGATACTGTTGGTACGACAGCACAGTCGAAGTTGATCATGCCGCTCAAGAGGTCAAGGGAGAATCGAATGCCAAGGGAAGATGGTTTTCGATGCTAACCGCACTAGCAGTCCGTGTATGGGCGGCAATTTGATATGTAAAGGCAAATAGTATGACCATCATTTAAGCGTCTAGCTGTATTGGGGTCACGCTGGAAACTGCGTTAGCCACTTTACCTACATGAGCACCCTTTTCGTTCATCGCCAACACCCACTACGTGCTGTAATGATATGAATTGCCCTACACCTCAAGGATCGAGTGCTGCTCTACCGCAAGATACTGTCTGTGAATGTATTAACTTCAAGGTGATCGGGAATCAGGATTGACGATGCTGATCCAGAACTTGATGCATCTGGTTTGGACCAAGGCTATCTACTAACTTATGTAGGGCTAGTGTCTGCCGGGACCTGGTCATTCCGGCATTTGCCATTTGGCGGCGTATAACAACTGGTAAGTGAGCAACATTTAGTCTCGTGGAGTAGCTGAAACGAACAAGAGCCCAGCCGCTCAGGCTGCAGCGACAGGCGGCGCCGGGGCCAATCTGTTTTTTTCTAGAGTTTGCTGAAGCCCGCCATATCTTCCCAGGACCCAGACCAGACCAAAAAGTGTGTTCACATCACGGCGTACGGTGGTGTCGTCTGACAACGTGTAACATGCATGTTGGGAACGGGGAGGCTATTGATGCTGCTCTGGGATGTATAGCAGTGCTATATCCTCGTTTTCTCCAGCCGGGCTTCGTCTCCACATCATTCGGTTGCCTTGAGTATTATGCCAGGTGCGTCAAATCCAGACTGTCAAATCCTACTCTAGTAGCCGTGGCCCGCAGGTTAGGTCAGGGTTCACGTAGCGTGTAGCGGCACCTCCAAGCGTGCAAACGTACGTCTCTATTATGTATAGGCAGCACTGCAAGCCAAAAAAAAGGCGACCCATTGCCTGCCCTTTCATTCCTCCCCATAGCCCCCTACTTGAACCTGACAGTGATGTCGCAGATCATGATAATTGCCACCACCTGGCTCTTCTTCTTATCACTGCCTACAGGACTGGCCGCAGCGCAAAGTGTTGCATCACAGGCATACACTCCTATAGCAGGAACCTGTCCCGATGACTTTACACTTGTTCGCATGGCCGGGATACCTGGACATCAAACCCTCTCCAAATCCGAAGCAGCGTATATACAAGCTCGCCGATCACAGGTTATTCCACCGGCCTGGAAAGCGTATCTCGCCAATGTCGAAGCCACGAATGTCACTCTCCCTTCGTATGTGTCCAGAATCCTAAACGGGTCTAGCTCGGAGACTCCAAACTTTGGAATTGCAATAAGTGGAGGAGGGTATCGCGCAGCGATATTTGGTGCGGGGGTTCTGAATGCGTTGGATGGGAGAAACGCCTCCTCGGTCGGCGCAGGTGTAGGGGGATTGCTTCAAGCAGCAAGTTATATCACAGGATTATCTGGGGGATCGTGGTTTTTAACGTCTCTCGCTCAAGCTAACTTCCCGACAATGCAAGAACTTGTCTTCGGACATCCTGATCCTGTGGTCGCTCATAACTCGTGGGGAGGCTGGAACGCCAATTATAGTATCGACATACCTAGTTCCAATCCCGTCATTCTTAGTGAATACTTAACCAACCTCGTCGAGGAACTGGAGGGAAAGTACTACGCCGGCTACCCTGTGACGTTTGCAGACTATTGGTCGCGGTCATTGGCAAGACATTTCGTCAATGGCACATCCTCGTCAAACTTCTTCGACGAATCATACGCCCATGGTGCGGGTATTTTGTGGTCGTCGGTCGCAGAAACGTGGGTACCTGACAGATATAGAGAGTGCGTAAACGAGGACTGAGATATAGATGGCAGCGAATCATTCACATCTTACGCGATTCCCTTTCCAATTGTCGTGTCAGATCTCTCCGCACCGGGACAGAACACGTCTGGCATTATCACTGGTGATTTTATACCGTTTTCGAATCCTTTAATCGAGATCAACGTTTGTAAGTATGCATACCTGTTACGGATCTTGACGCTAACTAAGAAGTAGTTGAGATGGGTTCCTTTGACCCTATGTTGTCCGCGTTTGCGCCAACAAAATACCTAGGCACGACGAATAACAGTGTCTGCATCACGAACTACGATCAGGTTTCGCTGGTGGCGGGGACTTCGTCGGAGTTATTCAACGCAATCAACCTCACTGTAGGGAGGCTCACGGTTGAGTGTCACTGCCTATAAACTGATGAACCTTGAAGTCTACTATCTTAGGTGACGCACTTACTTTGTTGAACTCGCTTCTCCCCAACCCCGATATTGAATACGATGTTGCGACCTGGCCAAATCCATTTTACGGCATCGCACCAGGGACTTTCTTGTCGTCTAATCAGACGATGCTGAGACTGGTGGATGGTGGTGAAGATGGAGAAAATATTCCGATACAACCTTTGCTCGTGAAGGCGCGAGGTCTAGATACTATCCTGGCAATTGACGCTGTGAGTGTAACGCTAGTCATGCAGCCTCTGCTAACCTGCTGTGCTACAGACTGGTGATGTTGACAACTTTGCCGATGGGAGTGCCTTGATCGTGGGTCCCCAATCCATGGATACATTCCTAGTGCTGATTGGTTATCAGGCTACGCAAGATCGGACTACGTTGCTCTCGTCAGCGTATTCGTTTCCTCCTGTACCAACAACTCCCGGGGAATTCACCGCACAGAACCTCACGACGAGGCCAACATTCTTTGGGTGTAACACGACGGGTCCGAACGACACGACACCTCTCCTAATATATCTTGCAAACGGTGGCCCTCCACGCAATGGTGAAGCTCCTTTGACCAACCTTTCCACTCTCCGGCTCTCGAACAGCTTCTCGAACATTCAAGCAATGCTCGACCAAACCTTTATCATTGCCACGCAGGGTTACCCTGCAAATCCGAGTATGACCACAGACCACGAATGGCCAGCTTGTCTGACATGCGCCATCGTCGACCGCGCGCGCGAGAGGGCAGGCGAGCCGAGGACTGGTGTATGCGAAAGTTGTTTCGCGCGATACTGCTGGTCCGGGAGCACCTTCAGCGTCAACGCCACCGAGAATGTCAACGGAGAAATGCCCGTCAATGGTTTGCGCGCAGGATGGTTTTCAACAGTGGTCACGACAGTGGCGTCGGTCTCTGCATTCTGGAATGTCTGGGCAGTGATATAATATGTTGCTAGTAATGGTGAAAAACTTATGTACATCATGATCTTCGACTGCTGTGGTGTTCTTCTAACTTGAATGTGGCCCAATTCATAGTTTAAGTTATGATGTAGTCCCAGAGTAGTCGTGTGAAAGTTGGCCAGTTCCAAGCTTGGTCTCAGCTAATACCACTGCTGAGATCACAGAATTTCAACGGGAAACAAGCAATGCGGCTACCTCTGAGTATATCTATGCCTCACCTATGTCGGCCACAACCGCCACACAGAAAGCAGCTAAAGTCTGGACACTAATGCAGGATCCTGTAGTACGCAAAATCCGAATTTGAAGCATTATGCATGAGACAAAATCTGAGGTGGTCTTCCATTTGGTCAAACCGTAAAAGCTTTGGCAGGTTGGACGCGCAGGCTCGAATGGGACGGAGACGTGGTAAAGAAAGTTCGCATTCAGGGTTCGTTTGGCTCGCAGGGAAAAGTGACGTGATCCAAACATTTAACAGAGCTTGTAGGTTCAGATCGGAACTACCTACGACGTGACACTGGACCACTCTTGATGGTGGACCTTACACCCGACGTCGACAGCCGAACGCGCAAGAATTGTTCTCCAGATTCGAATCGTAGGCTGTAGCCAGCGTATCCCAGCTCATCTGATGAATCGATGGAGGCGCTAAAGAAAAGTCGACGCCGCGTCCGAAACACGAGAAGATTTGCAGGCATCCATCATCTATTCTCTGGTCTGGCTGTACCTGGGCTTACGACTTTCGTTGCAGCGGGAATCAGCATCTGCAGCGAGAGAATACTCGCTCAGCGCGTCGAATGTGCCCAAGGATTGCCTTTCTTGGGACTACACCCGCCCTTGTTTGCGGCAGCTATCGATTCACGTAAAACACGCGGGGTCAGACGTGTCAGGTGGCCATACTTTCACGCCGCTGGCTGCGCTTTGTAAGTAAGGGACCACATAACACTTTCAAGAAATTATGGCGCGGTCACGAGGAGTAAAAAGACGGCAAAAGTCCGGGCTGCGCCACGACGTCCCAGAAACCCACAAATGGGACGAATTCCAAAGGTCTTTGAGAATATTTATAACACCATTTGACTGGGTTGTAATTAATAGCGTTGACAACCGTGATGAGCAGACCCTCGCAAGAGCAATCCAAAAGACGCCCTGATGGCAACTGTTGTTGCATATGGCCTATTTTTATGTGAAGCAAGTATACTCATGCGTCATACAGGTACGTCGCGACCTATGGGAAATCCCTCATACGTTGCACAGGGAGCGCGTATTTCGGCGACGCTACTGCGCCCGATGCGCGGATGCTGTCTGGCGGACCACATGGCTCGACGCTCGGTGGTGCTTTCCATAGATTCCCTGTGCTACATCCTCGTAGACTCGCACTCTCTGATTGGTCGCGCCGCTGATGCGGCATCGTGCCAGGTACGCCACAGCGTGACTGTGTTCCCGCCGTGTCCCTGCGCCATCACAGAGACGGTCTGCTGATTCCATAGGGTTGATCTCTTCTTTCTGTTTGTATGCAACACACGTTTGCTCGAACCAACCAATGGTCATTCCATGCACGGGAGCCTTTCAGCCTATAAATTCGCTTAGAAAGAGACCCAAAGGGCAGCGATCCACTGCCTTCGCTTCTCTTTCATCCTCGTTTCTCTTCATCCAACGTGATGTTGCGTATTCTATCGATCAGCGCCACTACCTGGCTTTGTCTCCTGTCGTTGTCGACACTGCCAGTCGCAGCGCAGGGCGTCGCCTCGTCTGCGTGGACGCCAGAGGCTGGAGCCTGCCCCAGTGGCTTTACGCTCGTCCGCATGGCGGGGTCGACCGGAAATCAGTCCCTCTCCTCCTCAGAAGCTGCGTACGTGCAATCCCGTAAATCGAAAGCCCTCCCGCAGGCTTGGAAAACCTACCTTGCCAATGTCGAGGCCACCAACGTCACCCTCCCTTCGTACGTGTCCAGCATTCTGAACGGGTCTAGCTCGGATACCCCAAACTTTGGGATTGCAACGAGCGGAGGAGGGTACAGGTCGGCGATCTTTGGTGCAGGCGTACTGAATGCGCTGGACGGGAGGAACGGCACTTCCAACAGTGCCGGAATTGGGGGATTACTTCAAACGGCAACTTATCTCTCGGGATTGTCAGGAGGAGCGTGGTTTGTGACGTCCCTGGCACAAGCCAACTTCCCGACGATACAGGAACTTATTTTTGGATACCCTAATCCCACCGTTGCCAACAACTCGTGGGGCGGATGGAACGCTGATTACAGCCTCTACGCGCCCAGCGGCAATCCCTTCACCGATCTCGACTACCTCTACCATCTCGCTGAGGAACTAGCAGGGAAATACGACGCCCATTACGCTGTGACGTTTGGGGACTATTGGTCGCGCGCCTTGTCAAGACACTTTGCCAATGGGACGTTCTCATCCAACTTTTTCAATGAAGCCTACACTCATGGCGCGGGAGTCTTGTGGTCGTCCGTCGCTGACACGTGAGTACTCGAATTATCGATGGATAGTGGCAACCATGAGTAAACGACCGGCCGTCAGAACATCGTTCCAATCCTATGCGATACCATTCCCGATCATCGCTGCGGACCTCCTTGCATCCAATCAAAACACGTCGGCGGAGCTATCTGGGGATGACATTCCTCTCTCGAATCCTATTATGGAGTTCAACGTCTGTTAGTACAACCTGTCCGTTCGCAAGCTGTGACACTAACGTGAGAGATAGACGAAATGGGCTCGTTTGACCCCATGTTGTCCGCATTCGCGCCAACAAAGTATCTGGGCACGACGAACAACAGCATTTGCATTACAAACTATGACCAGGTAGCCTTTGTGGCTGGGTCCTCGTCCGAGCTGTTCAATGAAGTCAACTTCACCGTTAGTGCACCGTTCATCACTGTTCCTGTCCATCGCTAACAGACCTTAGAGCTCCTTGCCGTCCGTCTTCCAAGATGCGGTCTCCTTGTTAAATGAGCTTCTCCCAGAGCCAGGTATTGAGCTTGATGCCGCGTCTTGGCCGAACCCGTTCCATGGCATCGCACCGGGCACATTCTTGTCGTCCAACCAGACGGATCTAACGATTGTGGATGGTGGCGAAGACGGAGAAAACATTCCACTGCAAACCCTGCTCGTAAAAGCCCGTGGCCTTGATACCATCCTGGCGATCGATGCCGTGAGTGTCATGTTAGCCATATCCTTCCCTTGGTAACTCGGCGCGTTGCAGAGTTCGAACACTAACAACTTTGCGGACGGGAGTGCATTGATTGTGAGTCGGAATTCCATGCTCGGTCTGTCATTATAGACACGTTTTCCTTTCAGGCTTCACAAGATCGTGCCAACTTGCTTTCATCCGCGTACTCGTTCCCTCCCGTGCCAACGTCTGCTTCGGTATTCACTGCCAATAACCTCACTACGAGGCCGACGTTCTTTGGATGCAACACGACGAGTGCCAACGAGACGACGCCCCTCCTGATCTATCTTGCAAACGGTGGTCCTCCTCACAACGGTGAAGCACCCGTGACCAACACAAACACTCTCCAAGTGTCGTATAGCTCTTCGGAAATTCAGTCGATGCTTGACCAGATCTTTATCATCTCGACTCAAGGTTACCCCGAAAGCTCGAGCATGACGACAGATCCGGAATGGCCAGCATGCCTGGCATGCGCTGTCGTCGACCGTGCACGATTGAGAGCAGGCGAGGCTAGAAGCGGGGTATGCGAGACCTGCTTGGCGCGATACTGTTGGTCTTAGTGCGCCAACGGGAAAGAGGCCGTCGGGTGTTCATGCGTAAGTTTGCTTCTGCGTTTTCCCGTGGCGGTCGGTATTTTGACATGGATCTGATCTAAGCTGGCGTTGGCTGCAAGGCGAATGGATCGTTTTCCGAGGAGACTGAACTTGTGCTATCGGTGTTGCTCTCTGAAGAACCGGGTGGCGTTCTTGATGAGATTTCGTGCATGGACAATATGGATAATTGACAGATGTAAACTACGCCACTGTGACCAATCGATAAGATCGAGCGACTTGATTACTTGGAAAAGGAAGCGAGTTCACATCAGAGCGATGAAACCCACACGAGGCAAAATACAACGACCGCACCGCAGCTCGTTCGCCGGTTGTCCTTGGCATACATATGCGGTGTTCATGAACCACGCTCTTATATTGGACAGATACCTTATGCCACCTCGTCCTGTCGTCCAGGTCTGTGCTACATATGACGGCAGTCGCGGATAGAGATAAAGGGTGCGGGTGAGGCGATTAAGTTGCGGAGAAATGATCTCACTTTGGTACTTGTCCGAAAAGACACAACAACGAGGCAGATCTGTCCCTTCCATGTTCGTGTGATCGGTTTTAATGCCATGCAGCGAACCAAGAATTGCCAAAGGTATCTCGAGCTGACCAGGGTTAGATGCTGGGTGGACAACACGGGAAGACGAAGCGGCGCACGAGGGATCGGTTGCCACATCGCCGAGGACTCTACTGAGATCACGTGAGAGTGAAAAAACCCTCCGCGAAACTTTGTCGATCGTGTCTGGGCTGGGCTGGCCGGGATCTAATGTATTACTTGCTGGTGTCGCTCGTCCTGCGGCGTCCGCCGCTCCCTCCATTTTCACGTCTTCGTTGCCATGCATCACCTTCTGTCACTGGACATTTCTTTTTCTTAGCTGGACGTGTGTGCCCTTGATGGTGCTTTATTGCATGTAATCTCGGACACGACCCGCGGGTCGTGATCTGGAGTTGCAGTCCCCTTGTGCCAGTTCTGTTTCCAAAGGAACCCCTCTGCAGCTCTGAACATCGATCAGGGAACTCGGTGCCTTGCGCGAGGGCGGCGGTTCATCAACGCCGCCTTTTTTGGGGGTCGTCGAGGTCAGCATTCCCGTGGTGATTTGACGCGTTCTGTTCTGATTTACCCTGAACGAACACTGTGATATAGACAATCCAGGCTGGCATTCCCCCGCAGTGCCATGTGAGCGGGTCGTGTGCCTTTTCGCGCTCGGGCCTTCGATGATGGCGTTTCGCTGGAGCGGCGTTCAAGTGGAATACCATCCAGCCATGGCTCAGGCCAGGCGATAAAGTCACCGGGTGTCACGGCTCGCTCGGTGGGTGTATGTCTTTTGGGTTATAGCAACATCCTGATCGGGTATCCGTACAACGACCCCGTCTTCTTGATCGTGACCCTTGTTATGATATGTTTTTGTCACGCCTCCGAGGAAATGCATATAAACGTCGGTCTCCTTCCCTTCCCCCCGTCATCCCTCCTCTCCCTGGACATCCCTTCTTGTATCCCTCCTTCATCACTATGGAATCCACAAGAACGTTCCTCGCCACCGCCCTCTCTTGGATACCCCACAACTCCGTCTTCATCCTCGTCTCCCTCGTCATGTCCTACGTCGTCGCGCGCGCGATATACCAGCTTCTCTTTTCGCCGCTGAGCCCCATACCCGGTCCCTGGTACGCAGCGGTCTCCGACTTTTGGATGACCACCCACGTCCTCCGTCTCCAACAATGCATGACCAATCACCGACTGTTTGAGGAATACGGCCCAGTTGTGCGTGTCGGTCCCAACAAGGTGATTTTCAAGGACATCACGTCCATGCGGTGCGTCTACTCGATCCAGAAATTCGACAAGAGCAAGTTTTACAAGAGTCTCCTGACGTTCGTCGCCCTTGCCATATCTCTGCTCAAAGCTGACCGATCGTGCATCCTTTAAAGGAACGAGAACAACCATGCGTAATGGCGGTTCTCTTTAATCGCTCTACATGTACTAATTCGATCCCAGGATGACCACACTCGATCACATCGGGCATGCGGTACGACGCAAGGGGTATTCGCAGCACTACTCTCCGGCAAACCTGGCTCTCTTCCAGATGGAAGTACGTGACCATGTCTTGGAGCTCCTCAACGTAGGTGGCGGTTCATTTACTATTACCGTGTCTTGTCTTGACATGAATCAGGCTCTCGACCATGCTGGGGGTAAATACCCTCTGGACTGCCTCGCCTTGTTTCGCCACTTCATGGTCGACGTGATCATTTCATCCTCTCATGGCTACCGCCAAGACGCGCTCAACAAGTGGATCCACGGCGGGTCGGATCCAATTGCGACCGCCATCTCTGACTTTCCAAAGAGAGGAATCGTCGTATGTTCCGTTCAAAAGATTCGTGGTACAGGCTGACCGATGACTCCCAGCGGAGCACCATGCCATCTTGCTTATGGAACTTGGTTTGCCGTATTCCAAACCGCCGGTGGCGCCAGATTTGCGATTCGGATAAAATAATTGGCGAGGTTTGTACCCACTGTCGGCCGAATCGTCTCCGTCAGTCCTGATATACGGAATTGTTTAGTTTGTCGGCGCCCGCGTGTATGAAATGCGTGCCAAACAGGGCATGGGAGGAACCTTGGATTCGGAAAGAACTACTTTGCTGCAACGCCTGCTTGAGTACAAGTATTCGCCTCATCAACACATGCCAGACCACGATATCATTTCGGAAATGATGGGACACATGTTCGTTCTCCCCTTGACATTACATCCTTGGCAAAGAATCTGAACAATGCGTCAAGGATTGCGGGCTCTGACACCACTTCCAATTCTTTATCCTACTTTTTCTGGGAATTGACGCGCAGACCGGACATCATGAGCAAGCTGCAAGCAGAGCTCGACCAAGCCATGCCTGACTGTCGTGTTGTACCAGATTCGGCTGTTCTTCAGAAGCTTCCATACTTGAACGCGTTTATCAAGGAAGGTAATGTATCGCCTCAACTTGATTGGACACGGAACTCAGTTCTCGCAGGTCTCCGACTATACACTGCGACACCCAGCGACCTAGAGCGTGTTGTCCCGTCATCGACTTCCAAGAACGGCTCTTTGGATGAGCCGTTTGATTTGATGGGTTATGCGCTGCCTCCAGGAACGGTCATCGCTACCCAGAGTTGGTCGATGCACCGTGACCCTGTCATCTTCCCCTCCCCGAATAGTTTTATTCCCGAACGATGGCTCCAGGGACCAGACGCCACTGAAAAGATGGCGCAGTACCTTGTGCCATTCGGAACTGGAAGCCGCCAGTGTGGAGGAATGAACTTGGCTTATATGATGCTCAGAAACACGGTTGCAGCATTGATCAGGAACTTTAACGTAGCGGCTCCCCCTGAAACTAACGAAAGGAGTATGGAAATCAAGGACGCTTTCGTGAGTCTGCTTGCTTGGTCAAGTAAACTTGTATTGACTCTTGCCCAGGTCATCTTCCCAGCCGCCATGGAGTGCAAGCTTTTCTTCCATCCCCGTAACTAGTCAGCGTCCGCCCCTCGCCCATCCTATGCCTACGCCCCCTTTGAACATATTATATGGTCTTCCCTTCTCTCTCTCTCCTGCATTGGAACCTTACACACTTTATAATATCTTAATAGTTTGTTGGTCCAGTTTCAGAATCACACTCTCTATTGTTGATCCGTTTTTTGTGGCGACGCCATCTATATACCCTGTTGGCAGGACCAAATTTGTAAAGGTAGTCCAACTAGATACTTGTTAGAGTCTCTCGCTTGATTCCGTGTTTGATTCCGAGCGGGCAGAGACGAATGCCAGTTTGAGCCACGGCGTATCGGACACGATCAACTTGATGTCTTCCTCGCGTACCTCGAGACCAGCCGTGGAATGACTCCGGAATTGCGCAATATGGCACGCGCATCGCTAATAGCGAACGCGGACTGGCCATGATCCCCGCTCTTTCTGCTTCTCGTCGGACCTAATTCGGTTACCGACTCACCAGCGAGAAACGATGGCGACCACCGTCTTGTCAGAAAGGCCGGTGCACCTGAGACGACTCGGATCTTCCTCAAGTACCGTGACGGACCCAGGAAAGGACGACGGGAGGGTACATCAACCTGCAGCTTCAGAAGATCCGGAGCATGGACAAGGCTTGCGGGGCATGTTCTCTGCAAACGCAAGCTCAGGACATGAAACCAAACGGGCTATGCAGAGTCGACACCTGATGATGATCGGTGAATGTCTATGGACCTCCATCGCTGTCCATCCTTACAGCGGACGTGTTTAGCCATTGGCGGGACGATTGGAACTGGCATCTTTTTGAGTGCCGGGTCGGTGAGCACCGCGTTCCTTGTCTTGTTTTTGCCTATATTGACATTCCATAGGCTGTCGCACTCGCGGGACCAGCGAGTGCCTTGCTTTCCTATGTCGTCGTCGGCGTATTCGTGTATGCCGTCGTCATCACGCTGTAGGCCATTCCCTCGCCACTCTGAAACCCAGTTGCGCATTCACCGCCCGTGTCCCTTTCTAGAGGTGAAATGGCTGCCATGTTTCCGGTATCCGGCGCATTTTCGGTGTTTGGTAGTCGATTCGTGTCTCCTGCTCTCGGATTTACACTGGGTAATGTCGTGCCACCGGAGCGAGGTGCTTGAGCGTTGACCGTCCTTGTGTGATAGGTTGGAACTATTGGTTTCAATGGTTCGTCGTCGTTCAATGTGCCATGACATGTGACTCATGTTCCGTGATAGGAGCCTGTCGATACGTGAGTACATGCGTGCAAGCTGTCATGCCGTCAGACGATTTCCCGTCCCTTCCACAGCGAGCGAGCTGACTGCGGCCGCTGTGATCTTGCAAGTAATGGTTCTCTCTTGTTCGATCCACGCTGGTGTGCTCATCGAAACATGCTGCGTAGTTTTGGGCACCTCGGGTACAGCCTTGGCAATGGGCCCTCGTGATTATCGTGCCGATATTCGTGATGCAACTGATACACGTTCGGGTCTACGGTATGAGATGCCTGGGTTGTATTCCCTTGGCGGGCCTGACTCTTGGACAGGTGAATCAGAGTACTGGTTTGCATCCATCAAGGTCGTGATGATCATCCTTTTCATCATCGTCGGTCTCGTTTATGACTGGGGTGGAATACAAGGGCATCCGGGACCCGTACGTCCTCGCGTCTCAGAGTGTCCGTGACTGAAAACGGTTTTAAAAAGGGTCGTTCAAACTTCCAAAACGGACAAGCATTCATTGGCGGATTTGCCAACTTTGCACAAACGTTTGTATTTGCATTTTACTCTTTTGGCGGCGTGGAGCTCGTTGCAGTCGCCGCCGGTGAGTCGGCTCAGCCATGGAAAGCAGTTCCGACTGCAGTGAAGGCGACGTTTTTCCGGATCGTGCTGTTTTATGTCCTGACCATCTTGACGATTGGATTATGCATCAATTGGCAGGACCCGACGTTGCTGAGGGCAGCCTCCAGTGAGAACTTTTATACCTTTGTGGTATTGCTCGCGGTTGTTGACGTGCCGGATCTATACATCTAGACTCGGATGTGACGGCGTCTCCGGTGACTGTCGTGTTCCAACGTGCCGGCTTTGGTGCCGCCGTACATATTGTCAATGCGGTCTTGCTCACTGCTGTCTTGTCTGCCACCAACTCCGCCTTTTATGGAAGTTCCCGAATGTTGTATGCACTGGCTAGGATGGGGCAAGCACCCCGTATTTTTGGATGGGTGAACAAGAATGGGGTTCCTGTTCCTGCATTACTGTGAGCACCTCCAACACCGTTCAGGACTGTATCACATGGTAACGCTTTCATAGTATGTCCTTGGCAGTGTCATTCCTCGCCTTCTTGACGACGATATGGGGTCAAAGTATTGTCTTTACATGGCTGCTCAACCTGACAGGAATATCGGCATTGCTGGTGTGGGGCTCTATCGGGCTCATTTCGTTCCGGTTTCGAGCGGCGTGGAAAGCACAGGGACGACCACTTTTTGATTTGCCTTATGCACAACCGTTGTACCCGCTGCTACCCATTGGCGTCGTCGTCCTTGCGTTGCTCATGTTCATCGCAGAAGGGTATTCGGCGGTCAAGGTGCAACCGTTCAGCGTAAGAGTGCGTGTTCGTCGTATCAAGAGTTAGCGTGTCTCTCACACGACGGCATTCTTGTTCTCAGAACGTTGTCGCCACGTACATTGGTGTCGTCTTGTACGTCGTTCTCTACGTGGGGTATGTTGCCTACGAGCGGTTCTGGCTCGGAAGGCGAACGCACCTCGTACCGCTCTTGGAAGTAGATCTGGAGACGGATGCAGCGTGGAAAGCGGGGGATGCGGCGCGTTTCCGAGAGGAAGAGGCGGCGCACAAGTCCAGCCGGTCTCGGTGGGGGAGGGTATATCAATCGGTGATGTCGCTCTGAGATGGCTCGAGACGGAGTTCTGGGGTATGGGCGAATGCAAGGTACATAGTGGATGTCGATGACTACTCGGTCCTTGTCAAAGTGTAAGCCGTACACTGAACAGACACTACTCTTGCGGCGTGCGTTACCTCCGAGGTAAGACGGCGCGTTCTCGGATAAGGAACCCACCTGATGAGAGGTGCCCAGGGCCAACATTCTATCCGACTCGGGTGCCTTTGCAGTATTCTCGTCCGAGACACGTGCCCGAGATGACGTCGCCTCAAGCAGAGAACCGTCGAGGTCCAAGTCGTGCACCTTGTGCGACTCACTTGGCTGCTACCTGGCCTGTCGTGGCGGATCCTCGAGTCCTCGGTGAGCCTGAGGCCCTACAGCCCTGAGGTAGGGGACGTCTGAGCCAGGGGTGGCAGGGGCTGGGTGTCGACCTGAAGGGTCCATGCGTCCGATGACATGGTCATGATTCAGAGTTTGAACGGGACCTGCCTACGGAACCTGCCCCCCTGGACCTGGCAACTCAAAACGCAACGTCACCGTCAGTCGTCATCGTTCTCAAGCCCAATGATGGAGCGGGCCCTGGGTTCGACTTCTTTGATAGCCTTTTCGAAGCGCAAACGCGCTGCCAATGCATCGCACGACTCGCGCATTGAATATTGAATATCGAATGTTAATGTTGATTTTCAAGGCACGACGATGCGTCGCAACGCGTGGATCCCCCCGTCGGTGCGCGCATTGCAAGGTACCGCTGATTGAAGCCCAAAGTTTGAAGCTTGAAGATTCAGATCGGGCTGACGTGTCGACGCGAACGCGAACGCGACCGTCCGAGTCAACATGGTGACGCACCGGTTCAAGACGGTCGTTGACGCAACCAACACAACATGATGATGTCTTGGACCCTTTTGGTGCGGTGCGTCAGTCGTGCCCCCCTCCCCTCCCCTCCCCTTTTTTTACGTCCCGTTACCCCATGCGTCGGTACCGCATCGACGTGCCCGCCCGCCTGCGCAGGGCACGCGTGCACAGAGTTGGGGGTCGTTCGTTCAAAGCAACATCGTGACACCATGGACGTCTTCCCAATGCCAGTGAGAACGCCCCCCGCCGTTGGGAGCCATCGAAAGCCTGTGTCGAGATGCACAAACGGGGACGCATCGACGTCGGAGACCGGAGGTGTCCAAGTGGGGAACGGGAAGCAGACCATGGGAGCATCGATCCGTCGGTCGTCCGCGTACCACGTCCAAGCCCAAGGTCCTGCGCTGGCCCTCCCGCCGACGACAGGTCTTCCCACCGCCTCACCGTCACCAGTGACCGGTTCACAGCGCCACATACACACGTCCCGTACGTGTTGACGCGGCGGCGTGTGAGGCTCGGAGTTTATGTGAAGAGTACCTTGTCGACGAGTGTTCAAACGTTCATCGTACTCGCCCCCTGTCTCTCGAGGTTTCCTACGTCGTGTTCCCATACCGATGGGTGAGACTTGTTCGAGTGAGAAAAGGGGGTGGGGAAGTCGCCGCGTCCCCTATCCGTCCATCAAGTGAAACTGGGTAATAATCTTGGTGCCTAACGTACGACAGATCCAACACGGAACACACGAATCAACTCGACTACAACAGGTAAAACACCATGGGGAACAAATACACGGCTCTCTTCGCTTATTCGTTCGTCCGTAGTGTAGAATACATGTACCCAGACGAACCTTGCATACACACCGGTCTCATTGGGCCCCCGCCGCCATTTGCAGCCGTGTTCGCGCCAGTGACAGCGTCCACAGAATCGTTGCTAGCCATATAAGCTAATATTATCGTGGTACTCCGCTGGGTCGTATCGGGAATAGGGCGGTCGCGGCCTCTGAGACCCCAAGGAGGCGTTCGATTGCCGCCTAGACATGCGAGATTCGTGACCACTGTCGGCACTACCTGCCGTCTGTACCGGTCGCGTCCTGGAAGCAGGCGTCATCCCAGCGGTGGTGAGGCCATCACGTCTGCGGCGGCCCTCTGACGTGACAGACCCAGTACTACCAGCGCTCTGAGTATACGAGGGTGCATGGTATGTAGCGGAGCGAGATATGGGAGGCGCGGGATATGAGACTCCGGCAGGCACTGGTGACGTCGCGTAAAAAGATATAGGGGTCCTCCGACCAGACTCCCTTTCAGATGAAGATCTGTACATGCCAGCGGGAGGCGGGGCACCTCCGCCGGTATTTTGGGGTATTGCCGGACCGTGAGAACCATTGGGCGATGGGACGAAACCCGGAGGAACTTGCCCATCCGGAACACTGTAGATCTGCCCTGCCATATTTGCCTGCGGTGGCACCGAATAGCCTGGGCGGTGAGGGACAACCGGCGAACTGCGACCAGTTCCTGATGGCGCAGGAATCGGTAGAGGCTGGTGGGCATGGTCTGGACTCAACAAGTGGCTGGCAAGGGGGTTTCCACGTCCCCTCGATGGCGCATCGGATGGGGACCTTGACTACCATTTTCATCCAATTGACGTTAGTCGATCCAAAAAAAGGACAGGGCGAGGTACTTACCGGAGGTTCAACACTGATCTCAGGGACGGAACTATCTGACGAGAGCGGCCTACGCTGATCTCTCGGGCCACCCCGCGTCTCTGCCCGACCCTGACGTTCAGAAGCTGACCGTCGAACTCGTCCATCCACTTGCTGTGGGGCTCTAGGAGGAGACAGCGGCGTTGGTACTGTGATTTGGGACGGCAGATGTCGCGTCGGAGGTCCCTCACGAGATTGTTGGGAGCGGGACTAACGATGGCACACCAAGTCAGTCGGCAAACGATCCCAAGTGCTAGCACTTACACTATCAGATTGCTGTCGCCATCGCTCAGCCTGTGAGGGATCAGAATATCGCAGCTCATCTGCAAGTCGCTGCTTTGCTTTCCTGTCCTGGCGCAGCGATTCACTGCTCCTCATATCTGCGAACCCATCGCGCCCTGCTTGAGGCGTAGACGCAATCGTTTGCGAGTAATCTGTCATCCGTTCCGACCGCATGCTCGCGTCTTCATGGATGACGCTCAAACCACCGTGGGAAGGATCTCGATGCTTTCCGCTCCATGGCAAGCCAACAATGTCGAGCTGAGAGATGGTGGATGCGGCGGATTGTTTTCCAGAAGCCAACGAATCATCAGGAGAGCCCCTACGTGGAGGGTAGTTGTCGTACGCATAGTCACGACCTTTACCTCTCTCAGGGGCCTGCCTCAGAGTTTGTTGAGAGGGCGTCGGCGAAGGTATGGACCGTTGCAATTCGTGAGGGGGTGGAAGAGAGATGCGGTGGTTGGCATCAGCAGTTGGGATATAGTTGTCCGGAAGGACGGGAATTTCAGCGCGGCGTACGCTCAACGGCGAATTTCGGATAGACCCAGGTCTGCTGAACGTCGCGTCGGTAGGAGGATTCCCCCATGACTGAGATATAGACTGTTGCCGAGACGTCTGGCTGTTGAGTGTCGGTATGGTAGGTATGCCGGAAGGAGTGATTTGTGGGTCCATCATTGTCGGGGCAGGAGCGATCACCGGATCAGGCGCACGTCTCAGGGTACTCCTGCTGGTGGTGCCCGAAGAATTCCGCCCGCCGTGGGAGCTGTGATGGTTCTCGAGCGACGAATTGATTGGAGTTTCAATGCGATGAACCTCGGGAGGAGTTCTAGGCGGTGGGATGGGAGTGGGTTCTTGAAGGACTTCGATATGTTCTGGTTCATCGGGGGCCTCGAGTAGCCTATCCACCACCTCGCCAGCCACTTCCCGGACGTCGTCACGTTGGTCTTCGATTCCTGTCTCATAAGCTTCCCGATAACCCATTCTCCTACCCCGACGGACACCTTCTTCGAACCCCAATCGACGGCCCTCCTCTCGAGCCTGCTCTATCAATCGTTCCTCGTGCAACCTACGCGCCTTTGTACGAGCAGAGGCAGCCACCGCCTCTGCCTCATCACGCTGAGCCTCGATAGCCTTGAGCACATCCTGCGCACGGAGAATTTCCTTTTGTGCATTGTCCAACTGTAGCTTGTACATCTTGAGTTCGTCCTGCGCACGCAATGCTTGTTGTTCGGCAGCGACTCTTGCTTCATTGATAGCGTATGCGCGCTGCACCGTTTCTTCTATCCGTGCTTCGGCGCTATCGGCACGTCTGGTCTCGTGTTCGAGACGATCGAATGCTGCGTAGAGGACTTTGCGGGTCTGCTTTGATTCGTACTCTTCGCTGACGAGCAAGTCCATCAGGTCTCGCGGGGATGCGGTGGAGTGGGCTCGTTCGCGCTCGCGACGGAATCTGGTGCCAGGTCCGCGAGGAATCCGTCTCGGTTCGACATCGTCGAAGAGAGGCGGCGAGAGGAGGTCAGTTCGGGGAGACAACGAGGCTTGGTCCGAGTCTGATGCGCTGTCTCCACGAGATTAAATCAGCCACACCCAGCCGAGAACGTGTGTGCGCCACATACAATTGACCTGGC
>JBBPUH010000031.1:0-39953 GCA_038094555.1 Boletus aff. phaeocephalus
GAAAACAGATCAGCCACAATGGGCTGAATGAACAAAGGTAAGACTCTGCATGGGCAGAGACACCACAATAAGCTAAAGAAGAGCTGAAAAGCAGTAGATAAGTAAAGTGACCATGGAGAACAATATGGGCACCATTAGAAAAAGAAATAAGTCATGGCAAAGGGGCGAAATCACCAAACCTAACACACTATGTATATATTGGTGGACCACAAAACTAAAGTCCAATAGAACTGGGTCAGAATTTGCAGCATACTGAAAGGCTCTTCCAAATACAGAAGTTGATGTGTTGATCTGAAGATAACTGCAGTTATATACTAATAGCATTACTAGCAATATGAGGAAGAGTGTAAAACTCTTGCAAGTTTTTAGTTCTATCCATCCTATATACTAACTAGTGGCGCATATACATAGATTGCTGCAAACCAGTGGACTGCATACACTAATGATGTCACAAGCAGTCTTGCAAATGGAACTCTATACTAGAACTTCAGAACTCAACATGCAGAGGATAAAGGGAGTACAGTGGGTGGGACAGTGGGAGTGGGAGTAGATGGGACAGGATCCAAGTAGGTGAAGTGGGACCAGGTTGAGGCAAGTAGATTTGATAGAATCTGAGTAGAGCACAACAAATCAGGTAGATTGTGATATATGCAATATCAGTGCAATGGAATGGATTTCAATATATCAGAATTGAGCAAAGTAGGGTGGAGCAAATCTACTGAGATATATATAAGTATAAATTGGCATAAATAGGTCAATAAAGGTAGGTATGCTGCTTTCCTCATATCTATGGAAATCAATCAAGAAGTAAATGAGTTAGATTATTTTATCATAGTGCACAACAGTAGATAAATGATCTACTATGTTTGTCATTTTTTATGCATATCAACCATATTCTACTTAGTATATCTCCATTGCTCAGACACTCTCTCCATCAGACGATTTCTCACTGGAAGTCATATTCCAGACATCATCTCTAATGTTTCTTCAACATCTCTGTTTCTTGGTTACTCCTTGAAAACCCCAAACTGACAACACTGACTGAAGTGAAGTTTACACTTTACTCAAGTTGACTTTCCCTTTCTTGCAGGTTCTTTTCCAGGTTCTAACATCTCCACATATTCAACTCCTTAAGTTTCCTTGACACTCCTGTCATCTCTGGTTGGAACTCCTCAATTCCTTGCACCTCCACTTTATGCCTCCATTACAACCTCTGACTCCATTTACAACCTCATGATATGTTATCCATTTTCTCTGTTTCTATGTCTGTTTCCTCTATTTTCTGTTCTCTCTGATTTCTCTGTTACTATAGATTTTTCTCTCTGATACATACTCCTTATCTCTGATATTTTCTCTGTTTTACTCCATTTCCTCATTCACTTTTATAAAACACAAGTAAATAAAATAAACAAGTAAATATCTTCCATCTACTATTTCTTTTCTTCTTCTCTGTTTTCTTCTATCTCCAACCCTTCTCCATCCTCTCCACTTTATCTTCATTCTTCTCCATTCAACTCCAACTTGAATCTTCTCAACCTCTATCAATTCCATCTGGACTTGTACATCCTCTCAATGCCCCTTCCTCAAGTTCTCTCTCAAACCCTTTATCTCTCTGATCAATTCCCTCAAAATCTTCATCATCTCCCAAGCAATTCCTACCATCTCCAGGTCTCTGACCTTTTGAGATGGCCCTGCTGGAATTTTGACATATGTTGGGATTTATCTTTTTTCTCTGCTCCCCTCATCATGGAAACTGCTCTTTGTTGCAACCCCTCTAGCATGTTATATGTGCTTTGGCACACTTTGCATATGCCTTTCCTTTCGTCCCTCAGGCAGGATCCATGTATATCAAGCAATTCTTACAGCACTGACACTTCTCTATTGCTGCCTTGTGGCTACTCTGGCCCCTTTCCAGTTCTTCATCATTACTACTGTTGTCCTCCAATGAAAATTCAATTGGATTCAACTATTCCTATTAGCATAACATCAATTTAATACAATTGGGTACTTACTAGTTCTCTGACCTGTCCTTTGCCCTTTTCCCACTCTTTGGCTTTGTACTCCTCCCTGGCATGCCTCTCTGCCAATCTCTGACATATCTCCTCAATGTTTCTTTGGCACTCCTTCTCCTCACACCTCTTTCACACCTCCTCCTTATGTCACCTCCACTTTTCTTCTTCCTTGTGCAACCTCATGCACCTCCAACACTCTGCTGCCTTTGCATTCCATAGCTCCTTATCATTATCGTTGCATTCCTTGAGGCATTCATTGGGCCAGGACTTGATGTTATTAGTACTAGATATTGTAAAGAAGACTAAGGTAAACAAGTGTCAAACTCCATGTGACTTTGTTTTATATAAATCTGTTTCAAACTCCACTTGTTGGTTGCAATGTGTTACATCACACTTTGGGCTCCAGCATGAGTCAACAATATACTTCAAAACTCTATTTTGGATTCACCACCAGATCCATGCAATTCAAGATCCATTCAGACCTACCTCCTCACCTATCAGCTTTGAGGGCTTGGTCTTAATGGGGGGTACTATCATATTCATGTCAACCCTTATTTCTGACCATCTCCAATTGTTGTCATTCAACTCTGGTTATCTTCATTGAACTCTTCCATAGGAGTTCAACTCCATTCCAATTATCATTCCAGACTTTTCCTTCTGTCTAGTATAGCCTTTCAGATACTCTCAGTATATTTGTCATTCTGACTCTCCTGCTTATTCAGGATGTGTCTTTGGCATGTACATTCTCTGTTCCATTTTATTCATCTCAATATACATTTCCTTCTTATTTCTTAGTTATCTCCAGTCCAGACATACTCCAGACATCTTAGGATTTCATATATAATCTCTATACCTCCTTCTGTATTCCTTAGTTCAAATATTGTTCATCATTGTATATGTTATTGTGTTATGTATATCCTTATGATCCTTTGAATATCATCCTTCCTTCCCTTCTCCTTGTCCTCAAACCACCACCTCTCTCATCATCTCTAATCTCTAAAATATGAGGATCAGAAACTGGCAAGGGCATGACACATAAGTCCTGTGCTGATGTTCTCACCTCCTCCATACCTCACTCCATCTTGGTTCAACTCCAGATAACTTATTTCCAGACATCATTTTGAAGTCCTGAAAATAACCCTTATCTTCCAGACTTTCATTGGACATCTTCCAGAAGAAGATTCAATTCCTTCTATTCCACCTCAGGAGCACCACTCTAACAACTTCTTGCATCAGGTCCAATAATTGACCTCTGGCAATTATCCTAGAGTCCAATCCACTCTGTTCTAGGTGCAACACCTGCTGGTCCTGTTTCATTTCTGCTATCTATTACTAACATATCTGAAATTGTCAGCTGGTTTGTGGCTCTTAACAAGCATAAGGAGCAGAACAAGGATAGAGTCACATATGAATCTTTTAGCCCAATTCTGCATTCTAATGAGTTTGTTTGTATTTCACAACTCATCTCTAAATATTTGCCACCATCTAAATTAGAGATGATGTTGAAGATCAAATTGGGTACTGTGATACAAATTCTGGACTATATAAAGGAGGATTTACATGCTATTAAGTCAGAAAAGCTGGTATTCCCCAAGAATATGTAGTATGGATGTTTTTCTTGTGCAATACATATACTTTCTTGCAAACAAACATCAATCCAACATAAGCCAGGAGATTCCAAAATACTGACAATGCCAAACCACTCAGAATCTTGACCAGTTGATTCAAAACATGCTACATGAACCACCACAAGTAAAATCATATAGGTTTTATGGAATTCTGAGTACTGGTTGGAGAGTTATGTAATCAAAATTTATTTCAGCTACTCATTGCAACTTTGCTTGAAGTTCTGATAGCATGGGAAGTGCTAGTGTTGCCACAGCTCAGCTATACCCTACCCAACTCCAGCTCCACCTGGCTCATGGCATAACTCAGCTATGATAGCTAAGTTGTGTTATGTCCTTGGCTTGGCATGACTAATATAGTTGGCTTGAGTTATTGATGAGTTGCACACAGGCTATGGCACTAGTGATGGCAACAAACCTTCAAGTTGCTAAATAAGCACCAATCATTTAATAATATATAAAGTACACAAATATCAAAATACCAAATCATAGATAGATCATCCTAGAACTACTGAATCTCACCTGTATATGTATGAAATATAATATGATGAATGAATGCTAAAAACTCATGGTTATGCACCAATTTGAAATAAGCTCAATCAGGGTACTCACCATATGCACAATTAGACCATCTTTTGCTGTAGCACTATCATCCATTTCAAATTTTTGCTACATCTGTTAGTTGAGCTGGAATTTGTCTAAGGAGTGGGGCAGCTATCACTGGAGACAAAAGGATATGCACTCAAGGGCAAGCACAAGGCATGAGAGGGGACATAGGCACAGCTGGCATAGACAAAAGCAAGTGATTATAATTCCTTCTTGATTGTTTGCCAAGATTGGGCCATGTTGAGGGAAGAGATGGTTTGAATTAGTGAGTGGAGCAGAATATAATCAGGTGCATCTTTGAAGGAGAGCATGCAGGTATAGAAGAGCATGGTGAAGAGTTCTAGGATATTCTACTTGTTGTATAATTGCTTGAATGCCATCAACTTCTTGTGCTAAAGTATTGATGATAAACCACATTTTCTTTGACAATCATCTTGAATCCAGGGAAGAGAACCACAGAGAGGATGTGCCAGAAAATACACAAGTGATTCAAGGTCCTAATTCACTTCTCAGGTGACTCTTGGGTCTGGGCACAAGAATCCATGTCCCATTGCTCCTCTGGGCAGCCAACTCCTCAAGCGCAACTTGTTTCCATTCAGCAGCATCATCTTGATGAATTGCTTCAGCATAGGTCCTAGGGAGTGCTTCATTGGCAGATAGGGCGAGATCAGCATCCTCATCTTCGTCATCATCCATACCATCATTCAGCTGGGCTGGACTAAGCTTCCACCACTCCATAGGGGGATTGCTCTGTCTCTGAGGCAGTCAAGCACCAATTCCAATAGGAGTATTAAGAACTGGCTGAGGCAGAGCTTGTGGTGGAGTGACTGGTGAAGTTGTGGGCGAAAGATTAGGAGTTTGAGGTGGAGTAGGACCAGGAACTTGCTGAACAGGCAACTTCCCCCAAGGAACTGGAATCTGCGGAACATCAGACTCATCCACATCAGGAAGAACAGGAGGGGTGTAGGCAGAGTCATGGAAGGCATCCAGAAGCGGAGATGGGACCACAGAAGACATAGGATGAGACAAGAAGTGCCTCTCATCGAAATCAGCTTGTTCTGAGAAAATGGTGCGCTTGGTGACTGGATTGTAGAATTTCCAAGCCTTGTAACCATCAGGATAACCAATAAAGACACACTTCTCAGCATGAGAGCCAATCCTGGTCGCTTGTCCTTCTGTATATGCACATAGGGAGTGCATCCCCAGACTCAGAGGTGAGACACATCCGGTTTCGTGCCATGCCAGTGCTCATAAGGGGTGGCATTGTCCACTGCAACAGTGGGGCATCTATTCCAGACATGTACAAGCGCAGCTAATGCTTCCCCCCAGAAGGCAGTGGTATCTGGAGTAATCATCGATAAAAGTGACCCAATAGCGAAATCCAGAGAATGAGGGATGGGACAGATGATGAACATCACTGTGCACAAGCTCCAGGGGACGAGAGGACTCCGATGTCGATGAAGGAAAGGGATTGGCATGCATCTTGCCAGCCAAGCATGGCTCACAGATAGGATCTGGTGTAGTCTTGGCATCTAGCTGCATTCCAGTAACCAGATTTCGCTCCAAAAGCGATTTAACACCTGCAAGGTTGTGATGGGCAAATCTGTGATGCCAGAGAGCCCAATTGAGTGGTAAGGACGTCGCAGGGTGAGCCTGCTGCTCAACAGACTCAGTACTGCCATCCAGGAATGCAGCATTGTTGCCAGTAATGGTGGCAATGAAAAGGGGACATCCAAAGCGCTGGGAGAACACCATATGGGTATGATTGATACTGATAACAAGGCCAGAGTGACGAGTGAGGTACAGGACAGACAGGAGATTATTTCGGAGGTCAGGGACATGCAGAACTCGAGAAAACTCGACCGCTCTAGCCATCTTTCCCTCTATTACTGGATGGAACACTACAGACCCAACACCAGCTGAATAGACTGTGGTATTGTTTGCCAAAGTGATAGGCACGTGAAAAGGGGTATAATTGCGCAGCCAATGACGATGGGGCGTCATATGAGAAGTGGCACCGGAGTCTGCATTCCAAGCAGTGTCAGCAGAGTGCTGGGAAGGAGTAGATGGATCACTGGAACGAAGACTTGCATTTCCGGCATGTTCTGGTGTATTCTGAGCAATCTGGGCGACTTGGGCAACATTGGCAACAGCAGGGGCAACAGCAGGGGCAGTAGAAGATGCAGGAGTGGCTTTCTGCGCTTGATTGGCCTTCCCTTTGCCTTTCGAGGACTTGTACGCAGTTTTGGCACGAGCTAGAGCGAAGCACTTGCACTGACAATGGCCAGGCTTCTCACAGAATGAGCAGGGAGAATTAGAGTCGCAGCTGCAAGTATTGCCAGTGGCAGAGAGAACTGAGGATGTTGGCATTGGCAAGGGACTAGAGCCATCAGGGCGAGGTCGACGATTGATCTCTTCAGTCTGGAACGCAGTTTTGACCTTATCCTTGTAGAGATCAGTGAGCAGGGCCAGAGAGGATGTGAAATGGTAGTATTCCGGTCCAAGAGCACGAATCATGGCCATACAGGCGAGTTCACTGTCCAGATTTGCCATTGTAAAGGTGGGGGTGCGCAATTCCTTAATCCTGGCCATGGAATCCTCAACTCGAGCAGTGAGGGCAGTTAGAGACTCTTCAGGGCGCTTTCTCATGCTAAAGAACTCATCATATGCAACAAAACGAGTTCCAGCCTTCTTCTGGACATAGAAGCCCTCTAAAGTGGTCCAAGCGGCGACTGGATCGTCCTGATGGGCTCTGATGTGCGCTCTTTGCCCAGGAGCAATGGTGAGCATGAGTTCACCAGCAGCTCTGTCCTGTTTCACATCCCAGGCATCTTGCTCTGGTCCAGCAGTAGTAGGTCACTTTTCCTTGTCATCGACCACTCTCCACAGGCCTTTCGAGCGCAGCAGGGCCTTCATCTCCTCGCTCCAGGTGGTGTAATTGGTGCCATCTAGAGCTCTGATGCGATGGCAGTGCTGTTCAGAAGACATGATGGGCAAAGACAAGAGTGTTTGACAAAGGAACGGGTATAGCGAACTGGAAACAGCGACGACAAGTGTGTGGGTTCGATGCATGGGTAGGGCAGATCACAGGGAACAAGTCTTAGTAGGGGTATGATGGTGATTGATCAGAAGGATCAAGAGATATAGGGCGATGTTTGGAAAGAGGGGCTCCAGGAAGATCAAGGTGTTGAGAGCGAAAGCGGTGGTGATTCCTGATGAGACTAGGTGCGACAGGACACTTGGGAGTATGTTGATAATGGTGGAATCAAGAATGAGGGATATTGGAGCAGTGGTTGTTGAGTTATGATAGGCTCAAAATTGGGAAAAGCGCACTATGATGCCAAGATGCTTTCCAATGGTATAACTCGTGATCCCAACAACAGATCAACACGAAAATTGGTCCACAGAGGCAAATGATGATGGGGAATCGGATGGTGGTGTTATTGAAGCGCAGATCTGAGCTGATCTTGTGCAGTAATGGCTAGATACTCCCTTCTCCAAAGGAGACAAGGCTTTGCTTGAGGCTAAGAACCTCAAATGCCACTCTTCCACTTCTAAGTTCTATTCCAAACAAGAAGAACCCTTTACAATTACAAAAATCCTATCTTCATTCATCTATTGACTCTGCTCACCAAAAACCTGGAAAATTAATCCTGTATTCCATGTTTCTCTTTTACCTTCCTATCACAAAAACAGCCTACACAGCTCCAACTTCCCTTTTCTGCCATCCAACATAATTGAAGGAGAAAAAGAATACAAAATTGAAAAGATTCTTCACCACTATAGACCTTCCTCTCACCACATATCCTTGGTCTAATGGAAGGGATACTCTGCTGAAGAAGATTCCTGGATCCCAAAACAGAATCTCAAATATACAAAGTCCACCCTCTCAGATTATAAAAGACTTCACCCTTTTGCTTTCCCTTCTTTGTAAAACTCTGCAACTTTTTACCATGTTTATTGAACAACTTTTCATCACTTCTGAGTCTTCTATTACTATCTCTTCTCCTTCTCTCACCCAGGCATCCCCTGGGTGGACTGTCTCTGTTCCCCCTAATGACCTTTCTGTTACCACCCTTACTTGTCTCCCAGGCATTATCCACATCAGCATACCTACTCCCATCATTTTTCATCTGCTCCCTTCCAAAACTTTTGGAGCTTGCCCAGCTCTTTCCCCTATTATTGCTGTTGATGTATTCCCCCTTTTCAACAATGGTCCATCACCCACTGATTAAATTCATGCTTTGTCCCAGCATCTCTCAGTTGTAACTAATAACTTTACCACTTTGAACTCTTGTCAGAGTGGTGCTCCTGAGGTGGGATGGGAGGAGGGTATCTTCTCCTGGGGGATGTCCAATAGAAGTCCAGAGGATAGGGGTTAATTCTGGGACTTCAGGATGAAGTCCGGAAATGAGTCATCCAGAGTTGAACTGGGGTGGAGCAGAATACAGAGGAGGTGAGGACATCAGCACAGGACTTATGTGTTGTGCCCTTGCCAGTTTCCAATCCTTGTATTTCAAAGATCAAAGATGATAAGAGAAGAAATGGTTTGAGGACAAGGAGAGGAGAAGGATAGATGTCATTCAAGGAGTATACATAATGAACATCATAATGAACAAACACAATGACAAATAATATTCGAACTAGAGAACTACAGAGGAGGTACAGGAGATTATATAATGAATGTCCAGTAGAACTCCAGACCAGAGATTGGTAAGTAAAAGTCCTAAGTGAAGGCAATGTACACAGAGATGAATAATATAGAAGTCAGAGAATAATGGAAACCAGGAAATCTTACTAAGAAGATAATACAGACTTACAAAGATAGACTAGAACAAAAGGAGATGAATATAAAAGGTAACATCCAGAGTGCCAACTCCTAAATGGTCCAGACCCAAGGACTGATGTGTCATCCAGAACTTCAGAGATGACTGGGATTGGACATTGCAGAAATCAGGGATGTGATAACTCTCCCCCCTTGATTGTAACTATGTTACCACTGTTCTGATAAAAGCAAAAAGCTTGTTGGAAGCGGACTAGCCACTTGTTGAATCAACTCAGGATGACTCTGGAGTCCACAATGAGTAACCAAGGACTGCATTGTGGCACTCCAGGGAGCATCTGCACTTAAAAGAAAAACGAATGAAAACAGATCAGCCACAATGTGCTGAATGAACAAAGTTAAGACTCTGCATGGGCAGAAACACCACAATAAGCTAAAGAAGAGCTGAAAGGCAGTAGATGAGTAAAGTGACCATGGAGAACAATATGGGAACCATTAGAACTCGAAATAAATCATGGCAAAGGTGCCAAATCACCAAAACTAACAAAGGATTTAATGGCATCTTTTGAGGACAAACTCAAAATTCTCAATAATTGTCTGCAATCCACATATAAACATAAAGATGAGGAGGAAGTCGCTTCTGTGTTAGGTTTGGTGATTTCGCCCCTTTGCCATGACTTATTTCTCTTCCTAATGGTGCCCATATTGTTCTCCATGCTCACTTTACTCATCTACCGCTTTTCAGCTCCTCTTTAGCTTATTGTGGTGTCTCTGCCCATGCAGAGCTTTACCTTTGTTCATTCAGCCCATTGTGGTTGATCTGTTTTCATTTGTTTTCCTCGAAGCGCAGATACTCCCTGGAGTGCCACAATGCAGTCCTTGGTTACTCATTGTGGACTCCAGAGTCATCCTGAGTTGATCCAACAAGTGGCTAGTCCGCTTCCAACAAGCTTTTTGCTTTTATCAGAAAATGGATAGAGGACCAGGGATGGATGGGTGGACTTGAGTAAATATGTCTGAAGCTGGAGAAATTGGAGTCCATAATGGAAATTCTGAAGTTGGAGGAGCCAGTGGGAATGAACAAGGGTGTTTTGAATTGCATATAAGTGATGAACAAAGGGGGTGTCTGATAAAAGCGAAAAGCTTGATGGAAGCGGACTAGCCACTTGTTGGATCAACTCAGGATGACTCTGGAGTCCACAATGAGTAACCAAGATAATATTAAGAGAGATAACAGTGTTGTACTAACCTGGAGTCCACAATGAGTAATCAAGGACTGCATTGTGGCACTCCAGGGAGTATCTGCACTTCGAGGAAAACAAATGAAAACAGATCAGCCACAATGTGCTGAATGAACAAAGGTAAAGCTCTGCATGGGCAGAGACACCACAATAAGCTAAAGAAGAGCTGAAAAGCGGTAGATAAGTAAAGTGACCATGGAGAACAATATGGGCACCATTAGAAAGAGAAATAAGTCATGGCAAAGGTGCGAAATCACCAAAGCTAACAGTGTCTTGAGATGCAAGAGTGTATCCAATGAATGGTCTTGATGGAAAATACTTGATGTGATAGAGACAAAAATCAAGGGTGATGAAAGACCTAAAAAAATGAACAGGAGGTCCTAGGAATTGAATGGAGGTCCAAGGACCAATGAATAAGTCCAGGGTTGGTAGAAAGTCCAGAGGCACAGAAAACAGCCTCAAAATAGTGGACAACCAACTTGAAGGACAAGATCTGGGTACTGATAACAAAGTTCAGAAATGTGGAAGCAACTTCAGAGTTATTAGTAGACCAGTGGGGAATGAATGGGGGTGTGAAAGTCTTTCAACAATCACAAGGGTGCCACAAATTAGAGTATAATCCACTTGCTCATCTGATGAAAGGATGAGAAAGTTAAGGGGTAATGTCTGAGTGAGCAAATGAGAGGTCCAGTCATAGGTGTAGGAGATTTGACAAGAAGGTTTGAAAGTCTGAGAACAGATGTCAGAGGCTGACAGAGTGATACTATCCAGGTTAGGGATATCCACAATAGCAATGGCATTTGAGGCTTAAATAATCAGGAGAGAAATCAGAGAGGTGAACTAGAAAAGACCAAAGATGGGGCCCAGAGAACAAAGTCCTTATCTTTCTCTTAATAAGGAAGTGTCGATGACTAAGAATGGATGGAGTGGCAAGGCAGTTGGAAATCCAGAGTAAGGAAATCCAAGGAGTGCAAGAAATAATGCAAAAATGAAACCAAAGTTGCCAGATAAAATCCAAAAAGGTGACAGTAGAAGAAGAGTCCAGAGATGTGAAGTCTGGAGGTAAAACCTGCAGTTGGAAATCTGAAAGTGGCATAAACAGGAGGAGGAATCCCACAAGGGGACACCAGGAGCACAGTGACAGTGCAGGTAGAGGGCAAAAACTGAAAAATAGGATATAAGGAAGAAGGGAAGTCAACCTGATGAGATCTTTGACCAGGACCAGGAACTCCAGAGTAGAGTGCAACAGAGATAGTCTGGAAGAAGGAGGTAAGGTGAGAGGAGGACCAAGCACAGCCCAAAAACTGTGTAATGTAATAAGTGCACAATGGAAGTGTGGCATTGAAGTCTGGGGATGTTCCTAGGCATTTCTGGAGTGTGTACAAAGATACAGGTGTGCACAAAGCATAGGTGTACCACAAGGATACCATAGGTAACAGTGAGATAGAGTGGGGACTAGAGTTGTCACAATAATACTGGTACCATTGTCTTAGTGTCAGACTGACGTTGGAGGGTTGGTATTCTTTTCACAGAAGCTTGGATAGTGGCTACCTATTTCCTACTCTAATCAACAGATCAAAAAATGGATTGGTTAGCAGTTCCAATGCTAATTACATCTGGAATACAATGAGGGGTGACCAAGAAGGTCTGGGGGTGGAATTATCTATGAGGAACATGAAGATTAAGAATGGGGGAATCAGGAGGCAATGGGAAAGAGATGGGGGAAGGGGTGTTTCACTGGAGAATTGACAGATATGGTAGAATGGGTCAAGTGGATTCATGTTAATCCAGAGATACTTTGGATGGAGTTCCAGACATAGAAGGGATACAAGAGGAGCTTCAAAGGAGGAATGGAGATGGTCATGAGATCATGGTGAAGTCAACTGTAATTGTGTGAACTTGGAAATAAAGCTCTAGCATGATCAGGATGACATGGGAGAACAGGGAAGAAGGTCCATGCAAAACTCTGGAGGTCTGGAGATGTTGACAGCATGGAGGATTTTCAATGGGGGAACAAGGAGAAGGCCACAAAGCAAGTGACATTCAGGGAATGAGCAGGGCAGCTCATTTGGGGGCATCTTTGGTTGACAGAATGGTAGTATGTGAATGCATGAAGTTTGAGGTTGGAGAAGGTTCTTATGCTGGAGTTCATCAGATAGTGTTGCTTAATGCCAGACTCAACAGAGTATGTTGGCAACAACAAAATCTTTGAACAAAGGTATTTGAATAGAGGAAACTTGAACTGGAATATGGAGAGATGCTAGGAATAGAGGTGAGAAGGACTAGAGTCCAACATGGGGAGATCCATCTGGAGGATAGGTCAAGGGAAACAGAGGTGAGGGTGGAGTAGCCCTTGAGAGGTTGGAGAGGCAGAGTTGAGGTGGATGATCACCAGGAAGGTCCAGAATGTGGTTGTAATGCGGGAGCCTGGCTAGGCAAATCCAACATTGGAAATCACAAGAGGGTTTGGAGGTTCTGAGAAAGTACTGAAAGATGGAGGGTATTGTGTAGATATGCCAGAAAACATGAAAATAGAAATGATTGGCAAGATCAGTTTGAATATACTATCAGAGTGGTGCTCCTGAGGTGGATGGAAGGAGGACATCTTCTTCTGGGAAATGTCCAATGGAAGTCCAGAAGATAGGGGTAATTTCTGGAACCTCAGGATGAAGTTCAGAGATGGGTCATCCAGAGTCAAACCAGGGTGGAGTGGAGTATGGAGGAGGTAAAGACATCGGTGCAGGACTTATGTGTCACATCCTTGCCAGTTTCTGGTCCTTGTATTTGAAAATTGAAGATGACAAGAGAGAAGATGGTTCAAGGACAGGGAGATGAGAAGGATAGATGATATTAATGAGCATATATAATGAACATCACAATAAACCACAGTGACATACAATATTCAAACTAGGGAACTACAGAGGAAGTACAGGAGATTATATATGAATGTCTGCTAAAACTTTGGACTAAAGATTAGTAAGTAAGAGTTTTAAGCAAAGGTGATGTACACAGAGGTGAATAATATGGAAGATGGAGAATATTGGAAACTGAGAAATCTGACCAAGAGAATAATACAGACTTATGAAAATAATCTAGAACAAAAGGAAATGGAATATGAATGGAAGTGTCTGGAGTGCCAACTTCAAGAATATCTGGATCCTAGGACTGATACATCATCCAGAACTTTGGAGATGACTGGAGTTGGACTTCACAGAAATCAGGGATGTGATAGTCTGCAACATGAGTTGGTTGCTTTATTGGCACAAAGTTTCCCTTTCCCTTTGCCTTTAGATCTGGAAGATGAAGGAATAGCCAAATTTGGAGCCTTACACTTATCCAAACTGTTATTCCCTTGGTCCTGAGGCTGAGAATGTTGCTGATTTTGTAAAGAAGCAGCATGCTTTTCTGTCTTATGCTACAAGCTATGGCATATTTTGCAATGTTCTCGCTTCTGACCAGGCTCCTTCCCCTTGGCATTGGTATTTGTGTTGATCCTGGAGATCCAATTAACTAAAGGTGTATTGAATCTTCTAGATGCTTCAGCAAGAATCATAGGGGTGATGTTAGATGTTTTGAAGTCTGTAGTAGACTTTATATGGATGACAATAGTGACAACAAAATTATATAACTCAGGGAGTACAAAGCATAAAATCATAGCCTGGAGATTATCTGGAAGATTCAAGCCAGTTACTAGCAGCTGAGAAAACAAAGTTTCTAGTATGGCAATTTGCCCAAAGACATCCTGTGAGTCATTTAGTTGCCATTAGATTGTCTGGCAAAAAAGATGGAGTTGGCCAGTAGGATCAGTCAGAGTATAGAGATCTTTGAGGTTATCTAGGGTTTTCTTGGCTAATGATGTATTGTGTGCATCATAAACCTTTTCAACAGCAATATGGAGTTCTTCTTTCATATATAGGGTGATGACACACACAGCTTGGAGATTGGAATTCAACCAGGCATTTCTTTGATCATCAGTACTACTTGTACTATCTAAATAGGGAAATTGTCCAGATGCAATCCAAGCCACTTTGAGTGTAGCAAGATAAGCATTGATAAATTCCAGCCATGCTGTATAGTTGTTAGCATCAGTAAGGATAATGACATTCTTGATAATGCCAGATTCCGATTTGGATATGGTTTTATAATATTTCAAGAAAAATGTAATCAACAATTGGATTAAAAAAGTTATTTCTAAAGGAGGATAGAGCAGGAACAAGGGGAATTTCTGAGAAATCAGGTTCCAGAACCCAAAATTCTGTGGTGATCAGAACTAGTATTTCTATGTCATTTCAGGAGTAAGGAGGGAGATTTCTTGATACTTGTTCCTTGCATAGATCAAAGTGAAGGTCATTACAGAAATGGTAGTTATTGACCTTGAGGTCACCATATTCAAAGGCTTTCCATTCACATTCCACATCAGGTGTGATGATCATGCAGACTGGAACATAAATATTCATTTCATAGCAAGTATGTATAAAAAACTTATCAAACATGTCCAAGCTTTTCAGTAGTGTGTTGCAGGCATAAGAAATGCCTAGGACTGCTGGTAGAGGATATAGAGGATGTATTGAGGTCTTGAGGTAACCTTCTGGGTTGCTTTGCAGCTGGGCCTAGGTCTGGTTATTCATGAGTTTCCTCTTTCTCTATTCCAATCTCTTGCAAGACCAATTAGACCTCCTTGTCAAGTTGTTCTTTTGCCAAGTGGGCATTCTCAATTAAGAGATTCTTGGCTCAATGTTATAAGAAAGCAACTTCCCCTCTAGCAATATCCAACAAGAGATGTTGAGATTATCTCTTGTGTGCCACGGCAAAGAACTCAGCGTGATCAAAATGACAGTTAAAATAAATATCAAAAGTAGAATGAAATCTCCTCCAAATAGCATCAAATACAGTATTATACTTAGGGATTTTGGGAATATCCCACCACCTGTTGTACTGTGCACTACCAACCCAGTCCAATATTTCTAGTGCTCAAGTGAAATCAGAGCCAAACATGAGGTTATAATAGGGGGTATCTCATTTGGGTTGAATGACCATTCAAGAGCTTTCCCGATCTCCTGTGTCATGAAGACAGGGTAAAACCTCTGCTGCTCCATGGATAGGTGCTCAAATCCCTCATGATAAAGGATACAAGGTTGGATTGAATTAATACTATACTCTTTTTCTGCTGATGCAAAGCAGATTGGAATCTCATTCCCTTCCAAGACAGAAATGAGGAGTTCTCTCTCATAAACAGTAAACCAAAAGACATTATTGATATCCCAGGAGTTTGGAAAGCCCAGATCATCCCTAGATACTCTGACAATGTGAGCTTATTGTCCTATGTGCAATCCATCAGGCATTGGAGCCCTTAGGTCTGCAAGTCAGTATGTTCCTTCCTTTGGATAGAGAATGGGATCTACCATGTCTTTTAGGAGCCACTCCTTGGATGTGAGGAGGCTCTTGTATGCAAATATGATGGGGTTTGCATTGTAGGACATTGTCTGAGAGATGAGGAATATGTTGAGTAGCTATCCCAACTTGAATTAGTGGATGTATAACTGAACCCAAGGCTGCTGCCATCTCTGCTTCAGGAATTTGTCCTTTGAACAACACCCTTACAGGCAGTGGCAATTGCATTCCATCTTCTCTAATTGGATGGTTTGGAGGGGCAGGAGCATGAGCATCAATATGAGGGGTAAATCTAGGCTTATATCTTTGCTCATAATGGAGGATTCATGAAAAAATTATGAAGTAAAAGATCATGATGATTTACTTCATATGCAGGTGGTCTTTGTTGATTTAGACTAGGGAGGTCTCCAACAGATGTAACCTAATACAAGATAGTGTGGATCAGAAATGACAGTGAACTTTCTCATGTCATCTGTAATATCTGTGTCAAACCTCTATTTCCAATCATCTCCATTGAACTCCTTCATAGGAGTTCAACCCTGGTCCAACTATCATTCTGGACTTTCTATTTTGTATATTCTCCATTTGTTCTAGTTTCTGTTCTTGTCATCTTTCCTTTTATCTAGTATAGCCTTTTGGACTTTCTTGATATATTTGTCATCCCAATCCTCCTGCTTATTCAGGATGTGTCTTCAGCATGTACATTTCCTGTTCCATCTTATTCATCCCAGTGTACATCGCCTCCTTACTTCTTAGTTATCTCTGGTCCAGACTTACTTCAGATATCTTATGACTTTATATATAATCTCTGTACTTTCTCCTGTACTTCTCAGTTTGAATATTGTATGTTATTGTTCATTATTGTGTATGTTCACTATGTGTCATTAATATCATCTATCCTTCTCTTCTCCTCATCTTCAAACCACCTCTTCTCTCATCATCTCTGATCTCTGAAATACAAGGACCAGAAACTGGCTAGGGTGCAATACATAAGTCCTGTGCTGATGTCCTCACCTCCTCCATACTCTGCCTTGCCCCAGTTTGACTCCAGATGACCTATCTCTGGACTTCATCCTAAAGTCCCAGAAATGACCCCTATCCCCTGGATTTCCATTAGATATTTCCCAGAAGAAGATGTCCCCCCCCATTCCACCTCAGGAGCACCCCTCTGACATTATCTAAATATGTTACCATTGATATGTCATCATCACATGACAAAAGTCTAGACTCTTAGATAAGAAAATGAGAAGGTGAAAGATTAGATCTTGATCATGTAATTCTCAACATGCAGTTTATCATTGGAGAAAATATAAACATATCCTTGATAGGTGAGGATGCTGTTGTTGAAGGCCCAGTCTAATAAGCAAGAATGGAAGGCAGGAGGAATTGAATCATTAAGGGCTTGCAATGTATTCAAAATGAGGGAATCATCCTTGGAAGAGGATGAGATCTTCCAATGTAAAGCAGCATCAATGATGTAGACAAAGAGAGAGTCAGAGAGAAGGACAACACCTTCTTTATCAGGATCCTTTGAGTGGAGATCAGGGCATTAGGAAAGGGCATCAGGACCAGCAAGAAGTTGTCCAGGGACATGCACCATTTTCAGATTGAAGTTGGCAAGATTAAGAAGCCAATAAGCTTGTTGTTAGTTAAGAGTTTGGGCTTGCCAGAAATATATGAGGTTCTTGTGGTTAGTGAAGACCTGGACAGGGAAGAAAGATCCATGGAGATAAGTCTCCAGGATTTCAGGGTGCAGATAATAGCAAGGAGTCCCCTGTTGTAAATGTTGTAGTTCTATTTAGCAAGGGTGAATGAGTTAGACAGGTAGGAGCAAGGATGCCAATTGCTATTTAAGTTGATTTGAAGGAGGATTGCATCAGAGGCATATTTTGAAGCATTAGTGGCAATGGCAAAGGAGGCAGAGGGATCAGGGAGATGAAGGACAGGTTTAGAGAGGAAGAGATGCTTCAATAAGTCAAACAACTTCTGGCAAGCATTGGTCCAATTCCATCCAGAGGATTTCTTGATGAGATCAATAAGGGGGTGGATAACAGTGGAACAGTCTGGGATGAAGCATTGGTAGAAGTTGGCAAAGCCTAAGAATAATTGGACTTCTTTGACCTTAATATGGATAGGCCATTTGGCAATCCCATCAAGTTTGACAAGATCCATAGTGAGTTGTTCAGGTTTCATAATTATTTTAAGGTACTCTACCTCTTTACTGTCTTTTTCACATGACTTGTCACCCATAAGAAATTATATCAATAAACATGCCTCTTGTTCAGCATTTTCTAACTCTCCAACATCAACCTGGAATTCAACGAAAGCCATACCATTCAACTCAGATAGGTCAGGTGCATCCATTTTTTGAGGACCAAACAAGAAATTCATAGGTTTGAAATATCAGAATTTTGAAATCTTAGAACTTCCTTGGGATTTATTGATAATGTATGTATGTGCTTGCTATATGCTCTCTGCCACTGTTCAAGGCTTGAAATGATGTTATAGGCATGCCACAAGGTCAGAAAGCCAGTATTGAGGTCCAATGGGAGATTATATGCCTATCAAAGTTCCTGGATCATGAACAGATTGGAATGTGCCTTGATGTTTTGACTCACACCATTTAGCAAGTTCTTTCCCACTTCCATGCAACTGGAGCCATCCCGAATGAAAAGACAAGCGATTGAGTGGTGGAAAAAGTCAGAAGTAAACATCTTTGCGATATTAATGTTGAGATTACTGCTTTACATCTCTTACATCTCTGATGTTTAAAACTTATTCTCTTCATGTAGTTTCTTCTGAGCACCATACAGAAAACTCCAGATTTATATCTGAATGAACTCCAGGAAATCTTAGCTGAAAATTGTGGTGTTCATGTCTCACTTTCATCCATCTGGCATACACATCATAGTGCCAGATTCACCATGAAAAAGGTTTGTTTTAAGTTGTTTATATGTGCAATGAAATCCCATTGAGGCCATTTAGTTCACGCAGGTCACAGCAGAAAGATGTGCACAAAAATCACTTGAATATCTTGCTCACATTGGTCAGTACCAGGCTGGACAACTTGTATTTGTCAATGAGAGCTCTGTTGATTGCCACACAACATATTGTGGCCGTGCTTGGTCAATCAAAGGGACTAAAGCCCAATGTAAAGTGTTTTTTGTGCACAGCTGGCAGTAGGTGAGTCATTGATGTATTCCAATCAACTAACTATTTTATAGCTTCTTGGTTCTCCCAGTGCTCTCACTTCAAGATGGGATACTGCATTGTAGCATCATCAAAGGATCATTTTGCACAAATTCCTTTAAGACGTTCATTGGTCAACTCCTGGACAACAAGGAACCATATCTGACAACAAATTCCATCATTGTCATGGATAACTGTCAGATCCACAAGCATCCTGACATTATGGAACTCATCAAAGTGAAGTGTGTTCTGCTTTATCATTTGGTTCCAAGCTGACAGCAATCTAGAAGAATGCAATGTGAATTCTTGCCACCATACTCACCAGATCTCAATCCAATTGAGCTCACATTCTTGGCAATGAAGTATTACCTCTGTCGCAATGGAGAATACATTCGATTAGCAATGACAGACATGTCAGATCAGGAGATCAACATCATATTGATGGAAGCATTGTACTCAATTACACCTCAGGACTTGTACAGTTGGTTTTCTCACTGTGGATATGTATAGGATACTGTAGGGCTCTTGTTGTTGCTACAAGTATGAGATATTTTTGTTTTATGTCAAGATCCTATGCAAATGAATAACTGACTCAATTCAAGGCTAGGTCATACACACAAGGCCATACAAAAAAAAAAAAAGTATGGTGAGTCACTCTGTCCTTGAACTTCAATGTTCACTTGTTTGACTCCATGTCTCCCAGAAAATGCAAAAAACTTGTTCGAGATATGAACAGTGAGTGTACATGCTGCTTATCTACTATCTATTGGTGCTGATGCAGGTACTAACAGACCGACAAGGCGCATGCTTAGCTTGTTGCACATATAAGATACACTGTGACCTTGCACCCAGCGCTGCTGCATGCAAAGAATGCATCAAAGGTGGACATCCTGAGGAGTGCATCATTCAAGCCAGTTGTACTTGTTCACATGGCAACAGTGCACCCCCTCCTGTGCTTGATGGCCAACTTACTGGGTTTAGAGGTCAATGAGGCAGCCATTTGATTCAGCAAAATATGACTATTCTACAGGGTTCATCTGTGCCCTGAAACCAATCAATCCCTCCTCCATCCATAGACTCTACTTGATCTGCCAAATGCCTGCATTGTTCACCCCTGCATGAGCCCACCCACCCAATGGCTTCCCTTGCATTCATTTTCAAGGTTGATGAACCTGAGTCCAACTTGGTTCCTGAGAGACTTGAGTCCTTGCCTCCTCCTTTGGCTGAATTCTACAATCACTTGCACTGGGTTGAGGACAACCAAATGGATGATGTTAGTACCAATGCTACTGACTCAGATGGAAAGGAATTCGTCAGCAGAAATTATTAGGATTATGAAGAACCTGATGTACCAGATGTGGAAAGTGATGGTGAAAGTTGTTTGAGAGCTGACTCAGACAAAGAGGATTGCTCATCATTGGATGGCAGTCCCATAGCTCAAATCCATCAAAAACTTCCTAGCACCAAGCCACAAGTGAAGAGGGCACCAGCTAAACAGAAACCTGGTAAATCCATAGGAAAAGCAAGTGAATGTCCCCCAACAGGTCTGGATGATCCAGCAACATGCAATATGTTATTATTCATTCCATATTCCTGTATTGAGGTGTCTTATCATCTGTCTGCCAGTCTTCAAGATTCTCTGCTGCATTCAACTTTCACAGGTATTGAACAGCCAATTTCATATTGAATCATCTACCACCTTTTCTGCTCTTCATACAATGGTCACAAGGAAACTTAACTGGTATTCCATCTAGCTGTATTATTGGCTCAATTCTAACAAGGATAAAACTATATTCACATCTATACAATCAGATGAAGAGTTGGATGTATTTGTCAATCATATGCAGCCACTAATTGTACCACAGCTTCTTGCTAGTGGCAAGATATCGACTTGACCACTCAAGCCCATTCTTGTGATCTTCAAAGATATAGCCCAGGTTTGTTTGGGGAACAATGAGCCAGCTGAACCACCTGCTTGTCCATCCATTGGAAAGAGTCACAAAACAGTATGTGTGCACACAGGTAGTTTCACAGTACTCATATATTTCAGGGTGCAAAGATCTCCTCTTTGTTGAAACAAGCTTGTATCCCACCAAACAAGTTGGACAGGGCCAACAAACAATAGGGTTGTATTGATGCACTCCACAAGTGATATCAGTGTAAGGAGCACTCAAAGAGATCAGACAGTCCCATTTATTGCTATTGTGCCAAGAACTCAAGCAATTGCTTTGCCTTGACACACAATCATATTGCATCCTGGGCACTGCAAATGGTAAGTTCATTCTAGATTATTTTTGTGTGCTAATTACTATACACAAATTACTAGATGCAGGAAACTGTAACTGTCAATGAGAAGCCTCTCGCCCTGCTCCCACTGACAAAGCAGTCTAAGAAAGATGAGCTGAAAGCAATTACTGGTCAGATGACACCACCTATACCTATACCTGTTTTCGCATCTTTGCCATACACCTATCCTTCCCCACCTGTGATTGTTGTGCCACCTTCTGCACCATGGGGCAGGCACACTTATCCTGGATATCCATCTTCAGCTTCCAGGTCATTGCCACCACCACACTTGACAATGGGACATATATTGCTTACCACATCAACCTTCCACATGGCAGAGCTACCAAACGTGAATTCAACCAAAGTTATACCATTCCCTGACATCATATGTTGGTTCTCCTTTGTCGATCAGCATGTTCAGAGTGATTCACAGATCAACATCTCTGTGGATTTCACTGCCTTTGGGCCAATCTTACAAGAAAAGGGTTTCCTTGATATTTCACAGCCTTTGTGCAAGTATATTGCAGTCTTGGACCTTCAAGCATGGTTGGAGGTCCAGATTGGGACTGCTATCATTATCAGGTCACATCTGGACACAGATACTATCCTATCCAGTAACTTCAGCACTCCCAGCAACTTCGGCAGTCACACATAGTTACATTAGGTCACACTAGGTCACATTTGGTCATATGTGTCAAAGTCAAACTCAGCCTGTCAGGGCTGCAAGACTTGGAGACCATATTGAATTGATGTGATATCAGTGATAGATGGTAACCATACATGCTGGATGACAGATAAATACCTGCATTTACATTATAGTGAATTAGAAGATGCTATGTTGCATGTATCAGTAGTACTAGTCTGAGTGTAGGTAAAGAAACGAGTGAACTATGTACCATATGTGTCATGTGCCAGTGGCAAAAAATGATCATATATATCATATATACTGTGTCCAAGCCCTACTGGGGGTGTGGTGTGAGGGAGCTGTTCAACACCATGAAACTGGAAGACTAACATATTCACTGTGCCAAAACTACTGTGATTGTCAGTGGTGACCAAATAAGATGTCCCAGCCTGGGGTTCAAGTTTGGAGCTATGCTGAGTATTCAAGGATGGGTTTGAGTTCCTTGCATAGGTTTTTCCTATAGGCTGGAGTAGTGCTGTAAATCGGAAGTTCTGGGCAATGTCTGCATGCAAAGGATTACCAAGATAGTCCTTAATTTAAGCCTTCAAATCTTCAACTCTTCCGTTGTGAGATATTCTGAGTGTGCCAGTGAGTGCAATATAGTCACCTTTGTGGCAGAACGTTGAGAGAAAGTCAAAGGTCTTGTTTTGGATGTTGTGCTTGATCTGTGATTGCTGTACACCCTTGTCCACTTTCTTTTTCACCTGTTTTTCTGCTTCTGCTCTCTCCTTCTCTTGTCATTTCACCTCTGCCTTCTCGAAATTCTCTTTCAATTCAGGTAGTGTTACAAATCATGACCAGGATTTGACTGAGTTTCATGGGTGCTTCTTTTTCATGTTGTCAAGTTTGAGGTGAACATCAGATAGTTCCCTCTTTGCCAGTGTGCAGTGGGTGGTGGCATCTGCAAGTAACTTTGCAAGTGCATGGTTTTTATTGCACAACATAGCATTTTGCTGGTAAACCTACTGCAGCTCAGCATAGAGCCCATCCTTGGAAATTGCCATAGCCTGGGTGAACATGAGGATGGCAAGAGGCTGGGGAGTGGAAGATTTGGTGCTTGAGTCAGAGGATGGTATACTAGCAATATGATGCTGCAAGAAATGGTGATGCCAATTTTTTGACAGTAACTTGCCAGTGAGGTCCTTGACTTGGGCACAGAGTTTTGAAGGATGGATTGGCTTTGCTGACAATGACAAAGCCTTGTACCAATCAACAAGCACCTCCTCACCAGCAGGTATCAGAAGCTATCTATTGACTTGGGCATTCTCTTGAGAGTCATGTATTTCCAGCTTATGATCATTGAGAGTTTGATGAGCCACCTGGAAAAACTGGTCAACAACCATAGTAGGAAGAATATAACCTGGGTCAAATGACACATTTTGGGCCTTTGCAGCTACACAAACCAATAAATATAGATCACTTGCAAGGCCCTCTATTGCAGCCTGAAACCATGGCTTATAAGTTGGGTCTGAGGTTGCACGATGCTTTCCATGCCAGCTGCTTTGACTGCTTGACCTGCAAAGTCAAAGCAGCCTGTCAGGGCTCATTGACCCAACACAGCTGGTATTCGCAGTATAGACCTGACATTCTCAGCAACCTGAGCAAACCTCAAGCTCCATTTCGGCACCATTCAGCTGGTGACATGAGGGTGACAATCCAGCACAACTAGTGTGAAAACCAGCACTTGAGCTATTGAGCTCATTTCTGGCTCAATTTTACTCATTCAAGTTCACAGTAGCTCAAAATATACTATAGATAGTGTCTAGGTGCAGGGGAATGCAGAGTATCACATTTTGAGAGATTGCCAAAGTTGTTGGGAGTGCTGAAGTTACTGGATAGGATAGTATACAGGTGATAAAAGAAGGGAAACATGTTCTACCGACTCATGCTGACAGTTAGTATACACCATGAGTGTTATTTTGCTTATTTTTTCTCAATATATTGAATGTTTTCTTTGCATACCATAACACGAGACAAACGAGGGTGTTACATATCAACATGCTGAACATTCAAAGCTTCTGAAAACATCCTATCCATTATATTGTGTCAATATGTAGCTACAAATTGATAAGTAAAGTAGTGGAGAAGAGAGATGAAGTTAGGATTTAGAGAATCAGGGTTATGTTCAAGGAAACCCTCAGAAGAATACATGACAGGACTATTGAAGTGATTGACGGTGGATGTAGAGTGTCCTAGCTGATCAATCAGCCCAATCTTGAAAGAAGAATGGTCACCCCAGTGTTTGCCAAATGCCTTGACCATCATGTGGTCAATTTTCTTGTGTGCTCAGCAAGCCTAGTCATCCATGATGCAAATAAGGCCCCTGGGCTTGTTCTGGAGAAGGTGAACACACTCAATGTTATCAAAGTGGGGCACTGAGGGATGAAATGAGAAATACCCTCTGTCCAATACTTAACTATATGTGACTCAAAGACACATTTTTGAATGAAATTCTGTAAATGCTTGTTTTTGAAGTTGATACAAAGCTGATTGAGGGAGTTGGAGTGGCTAGTCATGTTTTGAAGATCAAGAAGATCAAAGAGCCCAATGAAAGTATTGAAGTTGTTGCAGCAGAGGTATTGGTTGATGTATTCATTTAACCATGCAAAAAGAAGGAAATAATGTGTCTTGATGGGGTCGTCATGGTTGTCAGAGGTGCCATCTGTGTCAAGAAAAGTAGTACAGACCTCTCCCTTGACAAGTTTTGTTTTGTAGGCCAGCATGGTCTCAAGGGCAGAAGCTTGTACCCTGAGGAACTTAGCAACAATACCAAGAACATCCACGTTTTGAATCATGGCTGCATTCACATCACGACCACAGTCAATGGTGAACTCAACATTGCCTAGATGGAGAATAGCCATGACAAGCTGGCATGTTTGGGTAACATGTTGCTTGGACAACCATATGGACTTGAGAGCAAGCTTCAGTTGTTCAAAGTGATTGGCATTGTCATCACAAACACCATTGGTGTGAGCCCCAGTACCAGCACACTGGCCAAGATATTGGCACTGGGTCTTGTTTGTGAGGTGAAGATGTTGACACTCTTCTGGAAGAGATGTACCAGCCATCAAATAGTAGAAAGCATAAAAATTCTGCTCTCCCAACAGCACAGCTGTGATTTGGTTACACTTGAGATAGTAGTCAAGGGACTTGATGCCACACAAACACCCTTTGTTGGTGAACTGAAGTTTAATGTACGTTCCAAAGTGAGATGGATTTGGATTACTTACTATATGACGGGATGCATATATCATGAAGTAAATCATGTGGTACACCAAAGAATGGTGAGGTATAAGTTTGAAAACACTTGTCTAACGAATGATCATCCATTCAATGTCAGTACTGTTGTTCTAATCTTGTGGCATGCCTATAACATCATTTCAAGCCTTGAACAGTGGTGGAGAGTGTATAGCAAGCACATACATACCTTATCAGTGAATCCTGAGGTAGCTCTGAGATCCCAAAATTCCAAAATTTCAAACCTATGAATTTCTTGTTTGATCCTCAAAAAATGGATGCACCTGACTTGTCTAAGTCAAATGGTATGGCTTTCATTTAATTCCAGGTTGATGTTGGAGAGTTAGAAAATGCTGAAAGAGAGACATGTTTATTGACATAATTTCTCATGGGTGACAAGTCACATGAAAAAAATAGTAACAATGAAGGTGCACTTCTTGGACTTTAGGTAAAGGTTGAGTTTCTGCATTCATTGAAGAACACATTTCATGCATTCAGTACACATTGTTTTATTGGGAGAGAAGATCAGGAGGTTTGATAATTATATCTTTGGAGGAGTTGCTCATGAATCTTTGGAAGATGGTAAGAAGTTGGTAAAGCTGAAGAATGTGACTAATGATTTAAAAAGTCCTTTGTGGATAATAAATGCTACTTTCCACTGGTGTCCATCTTTGATTCTGATGTTGTTGTATCTCTAGTGGACATTGAACTTGGTGAAGACTCTGATGTCCTTAAGTTTATTGATGAGGTCAGAGATTAGAGGATGGAGGTTGGTATCATGAATGGTGTATTCATCAAGATATCTATAGTCTTGAAAAGGTTGTAGTTTTCCATCCTTTTTATTTATGGAAAAAAAAAAAAGTGGCTTGGAGGGGAGTTGGAGGGGTAAATCTTCCCAATGTGATGGTTCTCTTCAAGGAAGGCTTTGATGGCCTTTTATTCATCAGGGGAAAGAGGGTTGACTTTGCCAATATTTGGAGTGAAGGATTCATTAAGGTTTATCTCATGATCATAAGAGTGAGATGGAAAAAATATTCAGAGGTTTCCTTTGAGAATACAAAGGAAAATTGTTTGTACTCAGGAGAAAGGGTGACTTTGGATTTGGCCTTTTCAGTGGCCATGGCAAGTTCAGTGGCATTGATAAGTTTGGCAATGATGGGAGATCCTTTAGGAATAAAGCAAGATCTGCAGCAGATAATTCAATTGATAATACAAGCTTTCTTGGCTCATTGACAGAACTGCAATTTGGTCTCATAGTGTAGGTACTCATAGAGTTGGGAGTCATGGACTGCATGGACATTGACATGCCTGAAGGGACAAGTGGATAGGGTCCATCATTTAAGATGGAAGTTGTGGTGAAGTTGGTCTGTGGTATAGAGCTGGTAGAGTTCTGAGGGTTGGTTAGAAGATTCTGGGATGTTAATGGTTTGTTAGGTCCAGTTGATGGTGGGATTGGTCTGTTTCAACCAGGGGAGCCCAAAAATAATATTCTCATTTCCATAGTTTATATCATAGAAGACTTCCTTGTGGATGATTCCTTCCATGTTGACAAACAGGGTGGAAGTGAAGTCATGAAGCCTTGCAGTTTCCTGGGCCTGCACAAATCAGGGATCAAAGAGTATAATCTCATATCAATCCTTGATTTTCACAGGAACAGAATTGAGTCTGCAAATATTTTGCATGATGGGTTTTGCCAACCCAACAGAGTAGTAACTAATGAGAACATTTTCATTAATGATGCCCAAGGGCAATGTTGCTTTGGAAATCTGTGGTGTATTCAGTGAGGTTTGGAATGTAGGACTTCTTGGAGGAATTGTACTCCATTTAAGTGGTGGAAAGCCAGGAGATGGTGTTGGTAAGGCTGTACTGATGGGTGAAGATCTTCTGGAAAGCATTGCAGAAGTCCTTAAAGATTCCAAAGGAGATGGTAGTGGCAAAGATGACCTTTTGCCAGAAGGTGTTAGCCCAAGTAAGAGCCAATCCTAGGGTCATGTAAGAAAGCACATAGGCAATCTTCTTGGCATCTGAGTTGTGTACTTGGTCATTGACAGTGAGATAAGTACACACTGTTGAGCCATTGTACAACCTTGGTGGGAGAATCATCATAGTTCTTGGGGGTACCAAGACAGAGTTCTGAAGGTTTGGTGGTCATGGGGGTTGAAGGTTAATTTGGTGGAAGGGTGGAACATTGTATAAAAAAGCTGGAGATAGGAGGGGATCCAAAGATCTGGCCTGTCTGGGCAATGAGGGTGAAAAAGGATAAAGTGGGGGCTTTGGGAATGTTCAGGGTGGAAGAGAGGTGGTAAGAGAGTTCAAGGGTGTTGTTCTCCTTATCAATAAGGACACTATCAAGGTCTTGAGTTTCAAGGGGTTCTTCCCTTTCATCAAAGGAAGAGTGAATGGGTTTGTTCTTTTTGGGAGAGAATCCCCAGAGAGAGGAGAGATTTCAGTTCATTGGAATATGGTAGGGCAGGACTACAGCAATGGTAGTTGCAAAGATAGCTTAGATCTTTTGTTACACTTTGTTTGGGTAGAAATGAGTGTAGCCTCAAGATATACAGTAAGTTCAAGGGGGTTCAAAGTAAGCATACATACACTCAGTGGTAGTGTGAAGTCCAAAGGAAGATACTCCACTCAACAGTGGGAGCAACTGATCAAGGGTTCAAGAAGCAGGTCTAATGTCTGAACTTAGAGTGAAGGAGAACAAGTAGATTTTAAAGAAGACTCAAGAAGATCTACATATGTATGTCATTTCTAGATCATTTCCCCTCTCCATTCTGCTCATATTCACTACTATATACCATTTTAATATGCTCTAGATGCACATTATTTCTAGGATCTTTTTAGACTTTCCTATTAAAGGAAGAATAAAAACTTCACTTATAACTATTTTAGCTACCTTTTAGATCTATTTTAACTTTGGAAGAGTTTACAAAGTTCTTCTGAGCTCACATCTAGTTGATATCACTCTGTTATGATGGTAATCTTGAGGCTGAAGGAAGATGGAGATCTTCTCCTGGGGAAAGTCTAATAGAAGTCCAAAGAAAGGGAGCTAATTCCAAGACTTTAGGATGAAGTCTGGAAAGAGGTTATCTGGAGTTGAACCAGGATGGAGCAGAGTACAGAGGGATGAGAACATCAGTGTAGAACTTATGTGTCATACTCTTGCTAGTTTCCAGTCCCTGCATTTTGAAGATTGGAGATGATAGAAGAGAGAGAGGCATGAGGATGAGAAAAAAAGGATCAATGATATTCAAAGGAACATAAGAATATATAATGACATATACAGTGAACATACAATATTTGAACTGAGGAGTATGAAGGAAAGTACAAAGGTTATATATGAAGTCCTATGATGTCTGGAGTAAGTCTGGACCAGAAATGACTAAGGAATAAGGAGGCAATGTACACAGAGATGAATAAGATAGAACAGAGAATGTACAAGCTAAAGACACATCCTGCATAAGTAGAAGTCAGGATGACAAATACATGTATATCAAGAAGATTTGAAAGGCTATACTAGAGAGAATGAAAAGATAATGAGAATGGAACTGAAATGACTAGGCTCACCTGGAGCTAGTCTAAAGGTTTTGTAGTCTTAGCTAGTGAGGTTGACTTAGGAAATCTTCAGAGTGAGTCATAAATTATGGAATATTGTAAAAGATTGTGGAATTGTCATGTGATCAGTCAAGTGACTGATTATGTAAAGTGCAAGAATATGGGAAATATGAAATATTACACTACCCCCTCACTAAAATCAAGCTTTATTGAAATTGATTTCAGGAAGCAGATTACTGTTCAAATTTGTTTGAATAACATTTATGAAATCTAGATGGTCAACTGGTGGTTCCAGATAGACAGTGTAGGCATGAAAGAAAAAAAGAGCATGGCAGAGAGTTGGATTAAGAAATATTATTTGAGGCCATTCATCAACTCTAGGTCTAGGAAAGTTCCAATTATACATGTCCCATGAATGTCCATTGATGTTTGCATGACTATAAGTGTTACTTCAGCTCTGTGGTGGAGGTAGCTGTGCAAAGAAATTATCAGGGATTAAATCTCCAGGTTGTAGACCTTTTTGTCTACCATATTCCACTAGGGAGAGAATGAATCAACAAGCATTTTCATTTAATGCTGGTGAAGTCACTTTTTCTACGAGATCAGGTAGATCATCCCAGATATGGGGGCCTAGGTTAGCTGAGTCACAAGGTGGATGCAGGAATTAGTCTATATATAAGAAGTGGAGTGGGCTTTAGCTCTTTCCTCTGCTTCTTCTCACAGCCTAGCTACTTGTTTCTTGTCTGTAGTGGTAGTATCCATTCATTCCTTTTACATCCTCATTACAGTCATTCCTTTTGGTCCTCATGCCCCCTCAAGTCAACTGTCAGGGTGGTGCTCCTGAGGCAGATGGAAGGGAGATATCTTCTCCTGGGGGATGTCTGATGGAAGTCCAGAGGATAGGGGCTATTTCTGGGACTTCAGGATGAAGTCTGGAAACAGGTCATCTGGAGTCAAACTGGGATGGAGTAGAGTATGGAGGAGGTGAGGACATCAGCATAGGACTTACAATGGCTCAAAAAAGTATCACAATATTGAGTGATTTTGGAAAGATTGGAAAATAATAGAAGAACAAGAATGAATTATGTAAAGTACTTGCAGGATGGATGAAAGTATATGCTCTTGGCATTATGAAACATCTATGGTTTATGTAATTTGGTTGTCATGGGAGTGAGATACAAGCATTTCAAAATGACATGTCATTGGGACACTTATTTGACCCTATATTTAACAAGCACTATATCATATGTAACATAGGATTTTGATAGCTATTGATGGTTGCTATGTTACCAAGCTGTGTAATTATGTAAATGACATAACTCCAAGCAATGTAGACACCCTATGTCCCACTTCAATTGACCTCACCACATCATAAAGTACATTCATATCTGTCAAAGCCAAAAATCTCATTCTCTCTGAACTTGGCCTTTGTTCCAGACAAATTGCATCTAAGACCAGTCTGGGGAAGTCCACTGTGGCTAGGGCCATCAAGAAAATCCTTTGGAAAGGAGAATATCAAGTTAGAACATCCTTTCAAGCTTTCTTTTCTTAACAAGAGAAGTATTGCTTCTGGTATTATCATTGGAAAGGTTGACAATGCTGTTCAAGCCACAAACCTTATCAACCATGCCTTTGCCTCTTCTATCTTTGTCCAAGCTGTCTGAAATATTCTCAAGGCTGCATCTTTAAAGGCTATAATCAAGAAAAAAAGCCCCTCTTGTCTATCAAGTATAGAAAGAGAGGTTGGATTGTGCTTTCAAATACAAGGATGACTGTGGGAAACTATATAGACTAGAGTTATTTTGTCAGATGAGACAAATAACAGTAGGATTGGGTCAAATGAAAGGATATATATGTGAACAAAAAATATAAGCCTATATAGAACAAGAAGATTTAGAGAATAGTAAAATTATAAGGAAGTTCCTTGATGGTTTGAGAATTCATAAATTGGGATAGAGTTGGGATAGTTGTAGTGGCAGAGGGGAGAATGGATACTAAGTAGGATGTGTCCATTTTCAAGAACAATATGCTTTCTAGTATGAAAAACATAACAATTTATGAAGTAAGTGTTATCTTTTAATAAGATAATGGCTTGAAACACTCCTTCAAAATGATTCAAAACTTGACTTGGTCATAGTAGACTTCCCTAGACCAGTTTTGGATATGATCTGTCTGACTAGAAAGCCAGATTTAGAAAGAATAAGAATATTGGCTTTAATAAAGATAGAAATGAACACTGTGATATAGTAAGCTCAATTAAAGTAGGACATAGGATGTTTACATTGCTTGGAGTTGTGTCATTTACATAATTACACAGCTTGGTAACATAGCAACCATCAATAGCTATCAAAATCCTATGTTGCATATGATATAATGTTTGTTAAATATAGGGTCAAATAAGTGTCCCAATGACATGTCATTTTGAAATGCTTGTACCTCACTCCCATGGCAACCAAATTACATAAACCAGAGATGTTTCATAATGCCAAGAGCATATACATTCATCCATCCTGCAAGTACTTTACCTGATTCATTCTCATTCTTCTATTATTTTCCAATCTTTCCAAAATCACTAAATATTGGGACACTTTTTTGAGCCACTGTATGTGTCATGCCCTTGCCAGTTTCCAGTCCTCATATTTCAGAGATCAGGGATGATAAGATGGGAGAGGGTTTAAGAACAAGGAGAAGAGAATGGTAGATAATATTAGACAATAATGAACATACACAATGACATACAAATGACAAACAATATTCAAATTAGAGAACTATAAAGGAGATACTGGAGATTATATATGAAGTCCAGACTGGAGATGACTAAGAAAGTAAGAAGGTGATGTATATTGGGATGAATAAGATGGGACAGAGAATGTACATGCCAAGGACACATCCTGAATAAGCAGGAGTGTCAGGATAACAAATATATCAAGTGTCTGAAAGGCTGTACTAAGAAAGATGACAAGAATGGAACTAGGACAAAAGGAGAATATACAAAATGGGAAGTCCAGAAGGTGGAGGAACTCTGAGGCAAGTCCAGGATAATTGGTGGACCGGGATTGAACTTCTATAGGAGTTTGATTGGAGTCAAATGACAACGATCAGTGATGGTTGGAAATAGGGGTTTGACATGGATATGACATCAACCCACACAATGCTAATCTGCCAGACTACCACTCAAACAAGTATGCTGCAGTGTAGCAATGCTTTGTCAACACTTTCAACATTTCCAATGAGGATACTGTAACCATACTCCTTGAGAGCTGGCAAGACCAGAATACTGTCAACCATCAGGACTGGGATGCACACATTGCCCAGGAGGCAGAGCAACAATGCATGAACCAAGAACACCAACAGGAAGAAGAAGCTGAAGCCTGGTGGGCTGAAGAGCTAGAGGAAGAAGAAGTGAGGAAAGATGAGCAGAAGAAATACACCACAAAGTTTCTCCCCTTTGAGGATGTCCCACCATCTTTAACCATTCCCATCATGCCCTCATCCATTGTGCTGTGCAAATTGTGCAAGGGCAAATATGTATCCTTATACTTTTTTATCAACAAAGATTTCACTGATGTGCAAGATGCTGCACACACCTTTGATGACAATGCCATGGCTTTCCTACCTGATGAACAGGGTGTCCAAACCCTCATTCCCATCTCTGCAGTGAAAACCAAGCAGTCCATAATTCAGGACAAAGACCTGACCTGGGCCTAGCTCAACAAGGCCACCCACCATATACTACATGCTATGAAAGAGGCCAAGTGGCTGCAAGCAAGCATCAATGCAATTTTCCAATTCTGAATCAATCTTGGGACTCATTCATGGCATCACAATACTGACAAGACTGCACAACAGGCCCTTATAGTCTACCAAGCTACATACCACTGCCAATGGCATGACATGCTTGGCACTGCATCCTTATTCAACTTTAAGCACATCAACCAAGAAGTCTTGATCCACATCAAGTCCAAATTTGTCAACCAGCACTTCCAGGCCACCAAGAAAAGGGCTAAAGAGGTGAGTACCTTTGAAATATTTCCTGTCAAACTTTTCTCATAAATCGTTTTTCTCTGTTGTTTTTTCCCCTTTTCTCTATGTTGCTTTCATGCACTATGGGCTCCATGCCCAATCACACAAATTCATGGCATTTGGGAAAAACTCCATTAAATGTTTCCACACATCCAAACCCCACAACACCCCACACCCTACATTCCCACTACACACTCCTCTATGTCCACCAACTGCTGCCATGTTATTGCCATATATTGCAGGCAGTGGACAAGCTATGGGCTACTATATCTGCACTACAAGCCCAGCCATCAGCCTCTTCCCTATGCCCTTCCCTTCCCTCCAAATTCTCCAATGCACCCAAGTATGCTGCTGACTCTCCCCCATCTGAGCCAAGCCAATTGCAACACAAGCACAATCACTCCTTTCATGCCCCAAATAAAGCACCATCAGGCAAAGATGAAACTCTCCCACCATGTGCAGTATGCCTTGATGTCAACCCCCACTTTCACCTGGTCATTGAATGTGACAATGAGCACACCTGGAACAGAAAGCATGAGACCTTTGCTAAACAAGTTAACAGATCCCTCATCATCAAAGCCACCAACCAGTGCCTCTGTACCAGATGTCAGTGCAAAGGAGGCTGCTCAAACAAGCACGCCCATGTCCATCTTTGCTCAGGATGCAGATCCCCAATCCATGAAGCTTATAACTGTCCTTGCAGCCAGAAGCATCTGAGCACAAACTCCTTATAAGCCTGACACATGGCAACATTTTATTACCCTTGCCGGACTTGAATGCCATTTCACTAGTTGGCTGGTCACAAATTATTACAAGATGTAATATGTTGTCATAGGATATGATTTGAAGTTTTGCTTGAAAAGGAAAAGATGACGAAGAAGTTGTTGTAGATATTAGGAAAACTACTAGGATTACTATCTTATATATATCAAACATGTAATGTCATATAAGTAACCAGTTATATCAAATGGTATATAAGGTGGGTGTTTATTTAGTAATGAAAAATGAGTATCTGTTGAGTGATGGATATCAGCTGAAGGTTTGATGGTTCCAGAAATAAACTATCTTACTGGGTACTAAGTTGATCTTTATTGTTGGGCAAAAGAGCTGCATGTTTGGTGTGCTGTCCATGGCTATGAGTGACTTCCTCAAATAATTTAGAAAATTGAGGAATCTGGATGAGCAAGGGATTCTCAGCCATGCACAACTTGATCTTGTTCATGAAGATAACAACCATGTCTTTGGACTCAATCATAACATCAAAGTCTGATATACAATCTAAAATAGTAGATTTATCAGTTCAAGACTTTGAAAGATGAGTGAATGTCATGATGGTGATCCTAAGGTGGAAATGAAGTCAAGATCTTCTCCTGAAGGAAAGTCTGATGGAAGTTCAGATGATAGGGGCTATTTCTGGGATTTTAGAATGAAGTTTGGAAAAAGAAAGCCAGAGTTGAACTAGGGTGAAGCAGAGTTTAGAAGAGTGAGGACATCAGTACAGGACTTATATATTGTATTCTTGCTGGTATCCAGTCCTTATATTTCAGAGATTGGTGATGATAGAAGAGAGAAAGGAGAGAGGATAAGAGGAGAGAGGATCATATTATTTAGGAGAATATGGGGATAGATATAATGATGACACAATGGTAAACATAATATTTGAATTGAGAAGTATAAAGGAAATTATAGAGGTTTATATACAAAGTCCTATAATGTTTAGAGTAAGTCCAGACTAAGAAATAAAAGGACAATGTACATAAGGACAAACAAGATGAAATAGAGAATGTACAAAAGGTAAATCTTGAATAAGCAAGAAATGGAATGTCAAATATACTGAGAAAAAGGTAATGAGAATGGAACTAGAACAAAGAGAAATATATATAAGAAGAAGGCTGGAAGGGTGGAGGAACTCTGAAGCAAGTCCAGATAGAGTATTGGACTGGAGTTGGATTTCTATAGAGGAGTTCAATGAAGATAACCAAAGTTGAATGACAATAATCAGAGATAGTTAGAATAGAAGTCGATATAGTACATGACAGTGCTACTCCATTAAGGCTGAGTCCTTGAGGCTGATAGGTGAGGAGATGGATCCAAATGGATTTAACTTGCATTGATTGGGTGGAGATTTGAAAGTGAGGATGTGGAAAGTGTATTGTTGATTCATGTCAGAGCCCGAAATAAGACATGACATATTGTGATCAACAAGTAGAATTTGAAATGAATTTATATAAAGCAAGGCCACATGGAGTTTGGCACTTGTTAATCTTGAGTCTTCTTCAAAATGCCAATACTGATGACATCAAGTCCTGGCCTGATGAACACCTCATAAAGTGTGATGATGATAAGAAGTTGTGGAATGTGAAGGTAGTAAAGTAATGGAGGTGTGTGAGGTTGCACAAGAAGGAAGAAGAGTTGAGGCAATATGAGAAGAAGGAGTGGAAAAGATGCAAAGAAAAGGAGTGCCAATGAAATATTGAGGAGATGTATTAGAAATTGGCAGAGAAGTATGTTAGGGAGGAGCATGGAGCCAAAGAGAGGAAAAAGGGCAAGAAAAGGGCTAGAGGGCTAGTAAATGCCCAATTGTAAAGGAATTGGTGTCATGCTGATGGGAATAGTTGAATCTAATTGGATTTTCATCAGAGGACAACAGTAGTGATGATAAAGAGCTGGAAAGAGGCTGGAGTGGTGGTGAAAAAGTGTTAGTGCTGCAAGAAGAAGTGCTTGATATGCATAGAGCCCACCCAAGAAATGAAGGGAAAGGCACATGGAAAGTGTGCAAAGGTATATATAATGTGCTGGAGAGGTTATGATGAAGAACAGTTGCCATGATGAGAAGATAAGAGAAAGAGAGTGAATCACACATATGTATGTTGAAATCCTGGTGGGATTATCTTAGAAAGTTTGAGATACAGAGATGATAGGAGTTGCACAGGAGATAGTGGTGACAAAACAGCAAGTGGAAAGATAGCCTGTATTCAGCAGCACCAGCAGAGTCTGTGGAAATACTCACAGGATGCACTTCCAGATTGTAGAGATAGAGAGTATAGGTGATGACTAGTTTGTGAAAAAAACTAGTAGTATAGGAATAATGATTTAAGCTTGATAGTAGCCAATGCATGCCAAGGTCTGGCTTGTCAGAGACTGTTCTCAAAGTGCTTACATTCCTGGGACTCATGGCCCAGCCTATATACATGTGGGAGAGATTTGTAGTTACATATGTACTATTCTATTATGTAAGGAATAATAAAAGTGGTGTTATGGAAGCCCATGACATATCATATGACAGGTGTGGGAATGTGACACATATCAAGTGATGTAAAGCATTCCCATGTCATGATGAAATATTCTCATGTCAAATGTGACATGAGAGAATTACCTAATTATGTAAACCATTGACATGTTACTTCACAGATGAAGATCTAAATCATTTATGAGAAGATCTGAAGATGAAAGATCTAATCTTATCTGGTGAATTTCAACAAGTGGTGATTCTAAAAGAATTGGTTGGAGAGATAAGAGGATTGAGGGAGGACTTGAGGAAGGGGCATTAAGAGAACATATAAGTCCAGATGGAGTTGTTGAAAGTCAAGAAAATAGGGATTGGAGTTGGAACAGAGAAGGTCAGAGATGAGACAGATGAAAATGGAGATGGATTGGAGATGGAGAAAAATAGAGAAGAAGAAGCAAAACAATAAATAATAATATTTACTTGTTCTTTCCTTGTTTTTATGGAAGTTGCATCTATAGAAATGAAATGAACAGAGAAAATGGAAAATATTGGAGAAATCTAGGAGTGACAGAAATATTCAAGAGAATGGAAAACAAAGGAATAGAGATAGAGATGAAAGAACAGAAGAATATACAGTGACCTCCAAAATTGTTGCAATAATGAACCTTAATACAATGCATGGGGTGCACTACAACCACACATGGGAATTCTGCTTAGGTTTGCTGAGATAATTGATAGCCCTTACTCTTGGCTATAATATTGGTCCCTGGGTCATGTGATTTGGCTTAGTAGTTGTAGAGACATGGCCATTTCAAAACAGCAATACCATTGCAACAGTTTTACACCTATCAATAAATATAGTGAAATGTCATTGAGATCATGTGATAATTAGTAATGTTTGGCCATACAAACAAAGATACACATACAAATACTATGTCTGAGTTTAAAATAAGTTCCACACATCTTTATTCCCAATCACATCATCATGAGATCCATATCCTCTACTCAAAAAAATACCATCCTCTATATGCTTGATGCTAGGCAATCTGCTCACTCTATTGCTGCTACCACTGGTCTTCATGTCTCCACTATCTCTAGGTTTCACTCCAAAGAGCACTTTGAGCTCCAGAAGTCAACTGGAGGTCATCCATTTAAGCTTTCCTCTACCAACATTTATCATGCCATTCAATTTATCTCTTCTGGAAAGGCAGATACTGCTGTTCAAGTGATAAAAGCCCTTACCAATGTCATAAATAAACCCCTCTCTGGAACTACAGTATGTTGGCACTTAAAGGATACTGGCATGAAGGCTGTAGTCAAGTCCAAATGATCTCTTCTCTCAGCCAAGCATCATAAAGCTCATCTAGACTTTACCTATGCTCATAGAGACTGGACTATGGAGGATTGGAAGAAGGTAGTATGGTCTTATGAGGTCAAAATCAATTGCCTAGGGTCAGATGGGTGAAAATGGGTGTGGAAAAAGGCAGGTGAAGGGCTTAGTGACAGGCTGGTGAAAGGAACAGTCAAGTATGGAGGATCTTTGATGATGTGGGGCTGTATGACTTGGAGAGGAGTTGGCTATAATGTCAAAATTGATGGTAGGATGGATGGGGACCTTTACCTTCAAATTTTAAAGGATGATCTACTGAATATTCTAGAGTATTATGGCCTAGATCCTGCTGACATGATCTTTTAGCAAGACAATGACCCCAAGCACAAGTGCAGGAAGGTGAAGGATTGGCTGGAGAAGCAGGATCTCAAGACTATGATGTGGCCTGCACAGTCTCCTGACTTGAACCCCATTGAACATCTTTGGAATTATCTCAAAAGAAGGCTGGCAGAGCATGAGGATTCATCCAATGGAGTTCATAGTTTGTGGGAAAGGGTTAAGGAGGAATGGAAAGTAAGGAGTGTCAGAAGTTGATTGAGACCATGCATAGGAGGGTTGAAGCAGTGCTCAAGGCAAAAGGAGGCTATACCAAGTACTAATACAGTGACTCCAAAAACTGTTTCAATAACTTACTCCACTACAGTGCCCAAAAGGCCCTGCACCTGCCTGTGAGAATCTAGTCTAACTTTAGTGAGACCAAATAAAGTACAAACAATCAGCTACAAAACGGTCCCTAGATCATGTGATTTGGCTTAGGGGTCATGAAGATATAGCCATTCCAAAACAGCTATATCATTGGAACAATTTTTGGACTTTTGATATAGAATATGAGATCACTATGATATAATAGATTATTTGTTACTATTAGGTACTACAAACAAAGATACACATATAAACATCATGTCTGAGTTCAAAATCATTCCCATGCCTCTTTACTTTCTACCACTATTATCATATAATCTTTTTTTGCCACTTGAAAAAATATCATTCTTTCTCAGCTTGATGCTGGTCATTCCTGTAGGGAGAGCTAAGACAGATGAGCTCAGTTGTCTTGGAAGATGAACTAATATTAATGGCTACCTAAGACAGATGAGCTACAAGATGATGATGAGTGAGTTGTATACAACAAAAATGAAATCAGGCATCTCAGTTGTCTCAGGAGATGAACTGAGGTGGGCAAGAAAATTGTCCAAGGCTTTTATGTGGGATCACATGCAAGAGAAGCAGAAAAGTCGAGATAAGAGTTGAGTTGAAAAGTGGTAGTGAGCTGAACAAAACAGGCTGATAAGAGAGAAAGGTGACACATGAAAGGGGCGACACATGATCCATGTTCAACACACCCCCTCAATGAGATACCATGGACAACCCAGTGCAATGAGTCAAGAAAGCAGCCTTGGGGAGCAGCTTGATCAAAATGTCAGCAACATTCTGACATGTTGGGGTCCAACAAGGCTGGAAAGACTCTTTTGAAATATATTCACAGATGAAATGATACCACACATCAATGTGCTTCGACCTGGAATGATTGCTTGGGGTGGTAGAGAATGTGATTGCTGCATTGTTGTCGGTGTGAACACGGAGTGGCAAGGCTACTGTCTGACCAAGAGAACGAAGCAATGTGATGATATTGATCCCCTCCTGAATGTAGACTGCAAATGCCATATATTTTGCCTCCAATGAGGATAGCGTGTGAGTATTCTGCTTCTTCAACACATGTGATACAACTCCACCATAAAAGTACCAGATGTACCCAGTGATGGACACCTGGTCCTCTGGTGATGTCACCCGGTCTGAGTCACTGAAGCCATATGGGAAAAGATCCACCCAAGGGTTGCTGAAGTGAATGTGAAAAGACTGAGTGCCTTTGAGATGACAGATTACCTGGCACACTGCAGCAAAGTGGCAGACTTCGAGGCGTGCACACTGCTGGGCAAGCCCCTGCACAGCAAGTGCGATGTCTGGTCAGCTGCAGGTAGAGAGGTAAATAAGCTCCCCAATGATCTTTTGGTAGGCATGAGCAAGGTCAGGAACATTGGGGGGCTTCTCATCTGCATGCCCAAAGGAATGATTGGGATCCATTGGAAGGGACACTGGGTTGGTGTCAGTCAGCCCATATTTTTCATAAAGATATGCAATATAAGATTCCTGATGGATCCAGACCTCATGGCTATCCCAGTTGCACTCAATCTCAATCCTGAGGTACATGGAGACAGCCCCTATGTCGCTTACGCCAAACCTGGCCTGAATTTTCTCCTTTACCCAGTCAAGGAAACCCCAGCTGTTATATGCTCCAAGGCCATTGTCCATATGCCAAGCGATGAGACACAGGACCTGTTGCCTGTCCATTGCATTGCCTTGATAAACAAAAACAGCAAGGTCGACCTTCAACTTGTGGAAACCAAGCCCCATCAGCACTGAACAGAGTAACTTGTACCAGTCGAGAGCTGCCTGCTTTAGCCCATAGAGAGAGGAGAGAACATGACACACGAGCAGCACCCCATCATTGGCAGTCTGCTCGAAGCCCCTGGGTTGCCGCATATAGATCTCCTCCTTTAAACAGCCATGTAGGAAGGCATGTTTCACATTGAAGCAGTCCAGTTCCAAGTTGAGCATGGCAGCAATTGCAATGAGGATCTTGATCAACGACTGCCATGCAACTAGAGCATATGTCATATGTCTGGTGGAAGTCAACCCCAGG
>JBBPUH010000031.1:39963-53362 GCA_038094555.1 Boletus aff. phaeocephalus
AGAATCCTTGTCCAACAAGCCGTGCCTTGTACCTCACACTGCCCTTTGGATCATTCCACTTAAACTCAAAGACCCATCTGTTTCCAATTGCCTTCCTCCTGGCCAGCAGTGGTGTGAGTTCCTAGACCTTCATATCTTTCATCAACCCTAACTTTACCTCCATCATAGTCATCCAATCATCCCTGTTGCTGCACTTCATGGCCTCGTCATAGGTCGCAGGAGGCACCAACATATCATAATTCAGATCAGCTAGATTACAATGAATGTTGCTGTGAATGGAGAGGTGCACCTGCTCCGTGAAGATGAAGTTTGCTTGCTGGTGGGAGATCGGAGCGGTCTCATTGGATGAATCCTCAAGATCAGTAAGCTCACTTAAGTCACTCAGAGTGTTGACATTGTCCAAATGGACCACCCCCTCAGGAGTGGCATTGGTGGGGGGGAGCAACCACATGGACAAGGTTGTATCACACACTTCCATGACAGATAACTCCTCGAAAATGACATTTCAAGAGGAGAAGAAGGTGCCAGTGCCAACTTTGTGTAGCTGCCAGCCCTTCACTCTGTCTGGATATCCCATGAAGATTGCTTCATGAGAATGTGGCCCATTCTTCCTGCAAACTTCAGGAGGAATTCAAGCAAAGCACCTGCATCCAAATACATGGAGATGTGAAATGTCAGGCTTGTAACCATGGAGAAGCTCAAAGGGCATCACCCCAGAGGAAAAAGTCCATGTGGCAGAGAGGTTCCAGAGGTAGCCAATGAGAAGCACAGCCTTACCAAAGTACCCAGCAGACAAATGGACTTGATGAAGTGCTGCAAGAGCACAGCCTTCAATGGTGTGGATTGCCTGCTCTGCCTTACCATTCTGTTGATGCATGTAGCTGACTGATCTCTGGTGCTCCACCCCCAATTCATGAAGAGACTCCACAAACTCAGCACTGAGGTACTCGTCCCCATTGTCTGTTTGGAGTGTGTGAACCCACTTTCCATGCTTGTTCTCCCAGCACAGCTGGACCATTTGCCAGGCAGCAAATGCCTGAGCATGCATTGTGAGCAGCTGGACACTGAGCGCATTGGTGTAGTCATCAAGGAAAATGATGAAGTAGCATTTCCCATGCAGAATGGTAGAAGTAGGAAAGGGCCCACAAATGTCAGAGTGAACTAGCTCAAGGAAGTCCGTTGATGGTGGGGAAGTGGAGGAAGAGTAAGGGTCTCATGGATGCTTTGCAACAATACATGATTCATACCTTGATTGTGGCTGAGCAGAGGTAATATGGACACCTAAAGTGCACAGAGAAAGGAGTCTTGACAGGTCCCCACCAAGATGTGTGAAGTGAGCATGCCATAGATCCCATGAGGTTATCACCAGAGTGAAAAAGGAAGTCTCAACTGCAGGTGGCACAATTGGAGCACTGACTGTGCAGGCAGCCAGCTTGTCTTGCTCGAAGGCAATAGTAAGTTGACACAGATTGTTCAACATGGGAATTGCACCAAGGACATCCCCCCTGTAAGCGAGTTTACAGCAACTTGGTCCTCCACAAAAACGGACGTTCCATCTCCGATCAGTCATCCGCCTGATAGAGAGGAGGTTTGCCATAGCACCAGGTATATAGAGATATACATGAAGGTGAATGCATACTGTGCTAGAACTGATGGTAGGGACAGCAATACAATCACCCTTGCCCTCCATGTGCAGAGTTCCATGATTTGCAGTGCGCATTTGAATGCTTGTGTAATGTGCTAAATAGGGACTGGTCGCAAATGAGGTGTCATGTCATCCCGGAATCAAGAATGGTGGAAAATTTTCCCCTAGCTACACATGCTGCCACCATCACATCATCCACTGCCATGCAAGAAAGGTCACATATGTGAGTGAATGGTGGTGCCACTACAGTGGCCAATGTGACAATTACTGGCAAACCCGAGGTGGATGATGTTGGGAGACTAACAACTTGTGCTGCAATCTCAAGTTCCTTTTTCACTCCACCATTCTGGCCTTTCTCCTTCCCCTGCTCCTTTTGCCAAGGTACCTGACCCTCCATTCCACCTCCTTTTCCATAGCAGTGAGGCCCATCATGATCAGAACGCTTTTTGAGCATACAGGCAGAAGTAGTACAGTACGTTCCCATGGGGTTGTTTTTGGTTCGACAGAGGCCAGTCTCTGAGTTAACACCCCCAGATCCAGCATCACATCTCCCATCAACCGGAAATGACACGGATGAATTCACATATTCAGAGCCTGGTCCTGCCATCCAACCCTCATTGATTATTCATGCTGCCTCACTGACAATTGCACTCGTGCATCCTGAAAAGTATGAGGATGGAAGGTGGGAGGTGGAGGTAAGAGAAATGAATTGTTTGAAGCTTGTCAAGTTCTGTAAGGCATATCCAGCATTTCTGGTGTAGAGCTCAAATCCATCCTCAATGACTCATATACTATTGAAGCAGATGCCCAATAGCTTTGAAGTGCAATAGTCTGGAGCTGGAAAGTCCACTCAATCTCAAGCTTGATGTTCCTATGGATCATTGGCCAGAGTCCAGTCTCAGGGAGACCATGGAGTAGTGAATAGATTCTGTCTGACTCGGACAGGCATACCCTTATCTATCCTAGTCGCTCATTGGCTGCTGTGTGAGCAACAACATATTTCTTTGCATCTGCTGCCCCCTTCAGCTGCAAGGCTGAGATTTGGCTTCAGATGGAAAACTGTAATGAGACATCATTACAATTGTACAGTTCTGAGAGGGCCTGCCAGATCTCACATGTGGTGATGGAGACATTATCAGGAATAAAGGAGAGAACTGTGGAGCTGACTTTTCATAGAATGATTGATTTTGCCATTCCATCATCTTTAACCCACTGTTTTATAGTGTCTCTCTCAGTCTGAGTGAGAAGACCTGGGTAATGTGGCTTGGATAGAAAGAAAGCATATAACATATAATCGTTGGGATCTGTTCCATTGCTGATGTGGTCATAAATTCCTTTCCCAATGAGAAGGTTCTCAGTCTGTCATCACTACTTGTAAAAATTTGCTGTCCTAACTAGTTCAGAGATATTATCGATTTTTTTCCATGCTGTCCGGAATCTTCTGGATGCTACAAGTGCCCAAGATCTTTCACAAGTTCTATGAGAATGAGATGAGGAAGGTACTGCTATCTTCTATCCCTTTTTGTTGTGCTTGTTTAGTTGAGCACAGGGCTCATAACCTGTAGGGAGAGCTAAGACTGATGAGCTCAGTTGTCTCAGAAGACAAACTAATATTAATGGCTACCTAAGACAGATGAGCTACAAGATGACGATGAGCAAGTTGTATATAATGGAAATGAAATTGTGTATCTCAGTTGTCTCGGGAGATGAACTGAGGTGGGCAAGAAAATTGTCTGAGGCTTTTATGTGGAATCACATGCAAGAGAAGTGGAAAAGTCGAGATAAAAGTCGAGTCAAAAAGTGGTAGTGAGCTGAACAAAACGGGCTAATAAAAAAGAAAGGTGATGCATGAAAGGTGATGCATGATCCATGTTCAACAATTCCTTGCACTCCATTTCATCTAGAACTGGTGTTGGCATTGCTACCATATCCAGACTTCATTTCAAGAAGTGTTCTGATCTTCAAAAGTCTATTGGAGATTGCTTATCTAAGCTTTCCTTTGCCAGTGTTCACCATGCCATTCAATTAATCACCACTCAAAAGGCAAAGAATGCTGTTTAAGTGACCAAAGCACTCTCTAATATCATCAACCAGCCCCTCCCTTCCACTACTGTCTGCCATCACTTGAAAAAGTCTGGGATGTGCGCAAATGTAGTCAGCAGGTGGTGGTCTATCACAAAGATTATTGGCAAGGGGAGGAACATCAACAGCAATGATGGGAGGTAAGGCTGGATGAGCTTCGAAGATTTCAGGGGAAAGAGGATGGAAGATGATGGGGGCAGGTACAGATACATGAGTAATGCCAGGAAGGCACATGGGAGTAATGTCAGAAAGGTTATTGGGAAGAACAGAGACGGTCCATCCAAGGGATGCCTGAGTGGACAAAGAGGGAGAAATAGTAACAGAGGACTCAAATGAAATGGAGAGTTATTTGATGGATATGATAGAAAAGTGTTCGAAGGTTACAAGGAAGGGAAAGCAGAGAGATGGAGTTTTTTATATTCAGAGAGAGTGGACATTGCATGTTTGAGATTCTGTTCTGGGATCCAGGAATCTTCTTTGGTGGAGTATCCTTTCTATCAGATCAAGAACATGCAGTGAGAGGGAGGTCTGTGGTGGCAAAGGATTTTTTCAATTTCATATTCTTCTTCTTCTTTGATTAGGTCAGGTAGAGGAGAAGGGAAGTTGGGGCTGTGTATGCTGTTTTTGTGATAGGAAGATAAGAGGAAAGTGTGGAACACAGGGTGAATTTTCCAAGTTTTTGGTAAGTGGAGTTGGTAAGTAAGGGGAGATAGGACTTCTGTGATGGTAAAGAGTCCTTCTTGTTTAGAATCGAACTTTGAAGTGGGAGAACAGTATTTGAGGTTCTTGGCCTTGAGCCAAACCTTGTCTCCTTTGATAAAGGGAATGAAGCCACAGTTTCCACAAGCTTTCATGACTTGGTGAGCAAGTTTGTGGACAGCAAGAGCTTCATCTTGTGCAGCAATTAGCTCTTTGAGACATTCTTCAATTGTAGGGAGATCTGTGTCCAGGAGAACAGAAGGTAGGACATGGGGTTCATAGCCCATCATGAGGTAGAATGGGAACTTTCCAGTGATGAAATATGGGTGGTGATTGTGGGCAAATTCAGCATGGATGATGTGTTCAGCCCATGAGGTGGGGTTGTTCCCACAGTAGATTTGAAGATAGGTCTCTACTTTTTGATTTACATGCTTGGTTTCTCCATCAGTTTGAGGATGATAAACAGTTGACAAGGAAAGGTTATATTTGAGGATTTTCCCAAGTTCCTTTGCGAAGATGGAAGCAAATTGGGGATCATGGTTGGAGATTTGTCATAGAGGCCAAAGCATTTGTACATCTTATGGAAGATGAGGGTGGCAATTCCAGTAGCAAAGATGGATTTCTTGGTGGAGCAAAGAATTACCCCCTTAATAAGCTCATGGTCTACTACAACCAGGAGAGAATCAAAAGAAGAGGACTGGGAAAGGTTAGTGATTAAGTTACAAGAGATTTGTTGGAAAAGGTGGGAGACAGAGGACTTGATTGGCATAGTAGAGGAGACCTTCTGATGCAAAGCAGTGTCGATAACACAGACGAAGAGAGAGTTGGGGAGGAGGACAGTGCCTGCATTGTCAGGGTCTTCTGAGTGGAGGTCAGGTTGTTGAGAAAGAGCATCAAGACCAGTGAGAAGTTGTCCTAGGATGTGCACTATTTTTTAGTCAAAGTTGGCAAGGTCAAAGAGCCAACGAGCTTGTTGCTGGTTAAGAGTTTGTGCTTGGCAGAAGTATGTAGGTGAGATTCTTGTGGTTGGTGAAGACTTGGATGGAAAAGGGGAAGCCATGGAGGTAATGTCTCCAAGACTTCAAGGCATGGATGATGGCTAGGAGTTCTCTGTCATAGATATCGTAATTGTGCTCAGCAGGGAAAAATGAAGTCGACAAGTAGGAGCAAGGATGCCAGTTACTGTTTGAGTTGGTTTGGAGAAGGATAGCACTAGAGGCATACTTTGAGGTGTTGGTAGCAATGGCAAAGGATGTGGAGGGATTAGGAAGGTGAAGGATGGGTTTGGAGAGGAAAATATACTTCAATAAGTCAAAAGACTTCTGGCATGCATCAGTCCAGTCCCATCCAGAGGATTTCTTGGTAAGATCAATAAGGAGGTGAGCGACAGTAGAGTAGTCAAGAATAAAGTGTCTGTAGAAGTTGGCAAAATCTAAGAATGATTGGACTTCTTTGACCTTGGTGGAGGTAGGTTATTTGGCAATCCCATCAAGCTTTATGGGATCCATGGCAAGTTGTCTGGGTTTAACGATCATTCCAAGGTATTTCACTTCTTTGGCAGCGAAGGTGCATTTCTCAAGTTTCAGATGAAGGTTAAGTTCTTGCATTTGTTGAAGGATGTGCTTAGTATGCTCAGTATGGATCTTTTAATTGGGGGAGAAGATCAGGAGGTTGTCCATGTAAATGACTAGCCATCCTTCAGCTATCATACAGTGACTCCAAAAACTGTTCCAATAACTCACTCCAATACAGTGCCTGAAGGGCCTTGCAATCATCTGTGGGAATTTAGTCTAGCTTTAGTGAGACCAAATAAAGTACAAACAATCAGCTACAAATCGGTTCCTGGATCATGTGATTTAGCTCAGGGGTCATAAAGATGTGGCCATTTCAAAACAGCTATACCATTGGAACAGTTTTTGGACTTTTGATATAGAATATAAAATCACTATAATATAATAGGTTATTTGTTTCTATTTGGTACTACAAACAAAGATACACATATAAAAATCATGTCTAAGTTCAAAATCATTCCCATGCTTCTTTACTTTCTACCACTATCATCATATAATTTCTCTCTGCCACTCAAAAGAATATTATTCTTTTTTAGCTTGATGCTGGTTGTTTCTTGTGCTCCATTTCATCTAGAACTGGTGTTGGCATTGCTACCATATCCAGACTTCATTCCAAGAAGTGTTCTGATCTCCAGAAGTTTATTGGAGGTCACCCATCCAAGCTTTTCTCTACCAATATTCACCATGTCATTCAATTAATCACCATTCAAAAGGCAGAGAATGCTGTTCAGGTGACCAAAGCGCTCTCTAATATCATCAACCAGCCCCTCCATCCCAATACTATCTGCCATCACTTGAAAAAGTCTGGGATAAAAGCTGTTGTCAAGTCCAAACATCCCCTACTCTCTACTAGGCATTGCAAAGCTCATATGGATTTTGCTATTGCTCATAAGGATTGAACTGTGGAGGACTGGAAGAGGGTTATATGATCTTATGAGACCAAAATCAACTATAGAGGATTAGATGGGTGCAAATGGACATGGAAAAGAGTAGGTGAGGAGCTTAGTAATAGGCTGGTCCAAGAAATAGTCAAATTTGGAAAAGGTTCTGTGATGATATGGGGGTGTATAACTTGGCAGGGAGTTGGCTATGCTGCCAAGATTGATTGTATGATGAATGGGAACCTTTACCTTCAGATTCTGAAGGATGACCTACTCAATACTTTGCAGTATTATAGTCTTGACCCTCCTCATACCATCTTTCAACAAGACAATAACTTCAAGCATACTTGCAAAAAGATGAGAGGATGGCTAAAAGAGTAGGAATTTCAGACTATGGTGTGGCCTGCACAGTCTCCTGATCTAAATCCCATTGGTTACTTGAAAATGAGGCTGGCAGAGTATCAAAACCCTTCTAGTGAAGTACTAGAATTATGAAAGAGGATTTAGATGGTGTGGAAGGAGATATCAGTTGAAGAGTTTCAGAAATTGATTGAAAGCATGTCAAGGAGGGTTCAGGCTGTGGTTAAAGCCAAAGGAGGATATACCAAGTACTAATCTATACCAAATATCCTAATTTTGTTGAAAGTCCAAAAACTGTTCCAATGGTATAGCTATTTTGAAATGGTCATATCTTTATGACCCCTGAGCCAAATCACATGATCCAGGAACCGATTTGTAGCTGATTGTTTGTACTTTATTTGGTCTCACCAAAGCTAGACCAAATTCCCACAGGTGGTTGCAGGGCCCTTCAGGCACTGTATTAAGGTTAGTTATTGGAACAGTTTTTGGAGTCACTATAAGCCTATATAGAACAAGATGATTTAGGGAATAGTAAAAGTTAGGAGGAAGTTCCTTGATGGTTTGAGAGTTCATAAATTGGGATAGTTGTAGTGGGAGAGGGGAGAATGGATACTAAGTAGGATGTATCCATTTTCAAGAACAATCTGCTTTCTAGTATGAAAGATTTTGTAATTTCCAAAGCAAGTATTATATTTTAATAAAATAATGGCTTGAAACACTCCTCCAAAATGGTTCAAAACTTGACTTGGCCATAGTAGACTTCCCTAGACCAGTTTTGGATATAATCTGTGTGAATAGAAAGCCAGATTTAGAAAGAATAAGAATATCAACTTTAATAAAGGTAGAAATGGATATTATGGTATAGTAAGCTCAATTAAAGTAGAACATAGGGTGTTTATATTGCTTGGAGTTATGTCAATTACAGAATTACACAGCTTGATAACATAGCAACCATCAATAGCTATCAAATTCCTATATTACATATGATGTAATGGTTGTTAAATATAGAATCAAATAAGTGTCCCAATGACGTATTATTTTGAAATGCTTGTACCTCACTCCCATGGCAACCAAATTACATAAACAAGAGATATTTCATAATGCCAAGAGCATGTACATTCATCCATCCTGCAAGTACTTTATCTAATTTATTCTTGTTCTTCTATTATTTTCCAATCTTTTCAAAATCACTAAACATTGGGACACTTTTTTAAGCCACTATATGTCCCAGAAGCTGACAATCTCCAACTCCATATACTCCAGACATTTCACAATCATCCTACAGCCGGACACTTCAGTCAAAACCGGACTTTGGAGCTCATTCATTGCAAATACACCTGGCCTAATATTAGGACCTTTGTAAAGAACCATATCAGTTCTTGTACAGCCTGTGCTCACACAAAGACTCCTTGTCATCATCCATACAGGCTTCTCAAGCAACTTCCAGTTCTGGATAAACCATGAAACACCATCTCCATGGACTTCATTGAATAGCTTCCCCCTTCAAAAGGATATACCACCATCTTTGTGGTCATAGATTGACTATCTAAACAGTCTATTTTCATTCTGACTTACGATACCATTACTTCCACCAAACTCGCCAAACTATTCCTAATCCACATCTTTTTCAAGCATGGAGTTCCATCCCATGTCACCTCCAACAGGAGCTCTAAGTTTGTCTTCCACTTCTTTCATTCATTAGGTAAAGCCTTAGAGATGTGCCTCCATTTCACCTTCAGATATCATCTAGAGGGGGATGGTCAAATAGAGTGTGCTAATCAAACTCTAGAACAATACCTTTAAATCTATTGCAATTACCAACAAGACAACTGGTCTAAACTCCTGCCCCTCACAGAGTTCGCATACAATAATGCTCCAAGTACTACCACAGGAGTATCCCTGTTCTTCACCAATAAAGGCTACCACCCCAACTTCTCCATCCACTCTGACCTTAACCTCACATCCTCTGCAGTGAAGTCCTATGTCACAGACTTGGATGAACTTCATGAGTTTCTCTGATCTGAGATGCTGGAAGCATAAAAATACTCTTAAGGACCAGCAGACAAGAAACGAAATCCAGCTCCAAACTTCAAGGTCAGAGACCAAGTAATGTTAAAAGTCAAATACCTCTAGTCTATTCAACCATCAAAGAAACTATCTGAATGATATCTGGGTCCCTTTACTATCATTGCCAAACTTGGAACTCACTCCCTTACACTCTGTCTCCCTGAATCAATGAAATCCATACACCCCATTTTTCACATCTCACAGTTAGAACCCTCAATTCTGAATGTCATTTTGGATCACATCCAACCTCTGCCACCTCTGGTAGAGGTTGACAGCAAACCTGAGTATGAGATTGAGGAGATACTCGACTCCAAGATCAATTGGAGAAGGCATTACTGCCAACTCCTGTACTTGGTATCCTGGTTAGGATATGAAGGAACTGACAATGAGACATCTTGGTTATTAGCTATGGAGTTAGGGTATGCAATGGAACTTGTAACAGACTTCCACCAGAAATACCCAGACAAGCCTGGTCCACTCCAGCCTTAAGTTTTCTTTCTTTTCTCCTTTTCTCTTCACTCTGTTTCTTTTGCTGATTCTGACACTTTGCATTTGTGATTACTATTGCACATCTATGGTCTTTTCTCCATTTACTCTGCCAACTCTGCCTCCAAAACCTCCCCAACTTCACCAACTCTTTGCTCACCTCCTCCATCTCACCTTCCTCCACCTCCTCTTCATTCTCCAACTCCTCCAATTCTTCCTCTAATATCTCCCCATAGGCTTTCTTTGCCTTGAGTTTGACAAGGCATTTGAGGAGGGTATTCTAGCAGTCAAGGTGCCTGCCCTGTGCCCTGACCACCTCCTGGAGATCCTCAAGGGCCTTGATGGCACTCCAAGTGATCTCTGCCCAATTCATTGCCTCCAACTCATCCTCCAATTCAATTGTTGCTGCTGTTTTCTTCTTCTTCTTGGATGGCCCCTCCTTATTATTCATCTGCCTCCTCCACTTCTCCAGCCACTCTACTCCAGGGCAATCACACTTCATCTTTGCCTCACAACACTCCATGCAAGAAGTTGACTTGCTGGGACCAAGTAAACACTCAAGACCCCAGGCCAAACACCTTTGGCATTTTGGGGGCATCTTCCCATTGCCTTTGTCAATGCATTGCTGTACCTGTACCTCCAATGCCTAGAAGAGTTATCAGTACAATAACAAATCTGGAAATCCAGACTTACCCTCTAGTGAGCCTCTGCCTCTGCTGAAATTCAATGTGCCTCCTCCTCTGCCTTTCAATGTACCTCCTCTTCTGCCTTGTGCCTTTTTCATTCCTTCTCCTCTTTGTGCATCTTTGCCTGTCTCTGGCACTCCGAGGCCTTGGTGTCCCACAGGTTGTCATTGTCATCCTTGCACTTGGCGAGCTGTGTATTGGACCACTATCAGATGTTTGCAATTGAATTGGACATAATGAAGAAAATTTTCTAAGTTCAACTGAGGGCACACCTGTTCTTATATCAGCCAGATTTCAAAGTTTAAATTGATTCATTGATCAATAAAGTCATGTGCACAGACAAAGTGAGGTTCCACATGGAGTTCTGCATTAGGGTCCACTCAGGGGTTACTTCCACTTAGCATGCTTGGGCCTCAAGGGCTTGGTCCTAAGAGGGGAATACTATCACATTCCAGATTTTTGTGAAGTCCATCTCTGGACATCTCTGAAGTTCCAAACATCACATCAGTCCTTGGGTCTGGAATATTTTGGAGTTGGCACCCCAGATGTTTACTTTTTATATTCATCTCCTTTTGTTCCAGTTCATATTCATAAGTCTGTATTATTCTCTTAGTAATATTTTTCAGTTTACATCCTTCTCTGACTTCCATATTATTCATCACTATGTATATTGCCTTTGCTTAAGTCTCTTACTTACCAATCTCCAGTCCAGAGTTCTACCAGGCACTTATAAACCTTGTACTTCTTTCATAGATACTTTAGTTTGAATATCAAATAAGTCACCTCCAGTTCTGAGTCTGACTTAGTCTTTCTTATTCTCTCTCTTCTCTGTTTCATTCTAAATATGAGGACAAGGGCTTGACAAGGGTGCAACACATAAGTCCTATGCCAACATCCTCACCTCCACCATATCTCCAATCTTCATACCTCTGGTTGACTTTGCTTGACAATACTCACACTTCGTTCCTCTTTCCCCCTAGACCTCTGTTGGACTTTGATCCAGAGGACCCAGACTTGACACAAGGACATCATGGAGTGTGGATTGTGGGTCTGCAAGGAGCTGGTGGATTCACTTAAAAATTTCATTGATAAGCTTGTTCCTATGGCAACCAGCTTGCCAGCTTTCAATGATGCTTGTATTGTCACCATAAATAATAAGATATGGGTGCTGAGGAGCACTGTGAGCAAGGGATGAAAAGATGAGCTCAAATCCAATTGCTTTAGCCCAGGCAATGTCACACTTTCCTGAGCAGATTCACCAGCCAGGGAGGAGTCTCCAGGCTCTCCATTGGGGGCTGATTGTAATGCCAATACCAATATCAGAGCTAGCATTGGAGAAGGCACTAATGTTGATGTATGTTGGAGGAGAAAGAATGGGGTGAGAGGCTTTGCCTGTGGATAGAATGCTGTGCCACCAGTCAAGGTCTGTGCTGATGCTCTTATCAGGGCAATGTGGCATGAATGGCTTCTTCTTACACACTGCAAGCATATGTTCAAAACTGGTTAGGTATGCATGTCCTGCAAGGATAAGCAATAATGTGTGCAGGAATTTATCATATAGCTTTTGCATGGCTTTGAGGATGTGTAAGGCTCTTGATTGCCATTGTTGGATGGCGAGCAATTACTTTTTTGCTTTGCTAGGGCTTAGAAAGACAGTGTGGTCACACAGATTCCAAAGGAAGCCAATATAAATGGTGATTTCTGCAAATGGTTGGTCTTTTGATCACTCCCACAGAATGTCTAGTATGTCTGAAATGGTATCTACAGTGGCTCAAAAAAGTGTCCCAATGTTGAGTGATTTTGGAAAGATTGGAATATTATAGAAGAACAAGAATGAATCAGGTCAGGTACTTGCAGGATGGATGAAAGTATGTACTCTTGGCATTATGAAACATCTCTGGTTTATGTAATTTGGTTGCCATGGGAGTGATGTATGGGCATTTCAAAATGACATGTCATTGGGACACTTATTTGACCCTATATTTGACAACCATTATATCATATGTAACATAGGAATTTGATAGCTATTGATGGTTGCTATGTTACCAAGCTGTATAATTATGTATGTTACATAACTCCAAGCAATATAAATGCCCTATATCCCACTTATTATACTATAATATCCATTTCTATCCTTATTAGAGTCAATATTCTTGTTCTTTTTAAATTTTGCTTTCCTATCAGATAAATTGTATCCAAGACTGGTCTAAGGAAGTCTACTATGGCCAAGTCAAGTTTTGAATCATTTTGAATGAGTGTTTAAAGTCATTATTTTGTCAAAAGATAATACTTGCTTTAGAAATTACAAAATTCTTTGTACTAGAAAGCAGATTGTTTTTAAGAATGGACATGTCCTACTTACTATTTATTCTTTCCTCTGCAATTGAAATTGTCCTTACTCCATGCCAATTTATGGATTCTCAAACCATCAAGGAACTTTCTTTCAACTTTACTATTCCCTAAATCTTCTGATCTTATAAAGATTCATTTGCTTTCTTCACATATATATTCTTTCATTTGACTAATCCTACTGATATTTGGCTTATCTGACAAATTATATCTAGTTTATATAACTTTTCATGGTCATCCTTATATTTGAGAGCACAATCCAACCTCTTTCTCTATACTTAATAGGCAAAAGAGGGTTCTTTTCTTAACCATAGCCTTTAAAGATGCAGTCTTGATAACATTGCAAACACCATGTGCAAAGGTAGAAGAGGCAAAGGCAGGTCTAATAAGGCAGGTGGCTTGAACAGTATTGTCAACCTTTTCAATGATAACACTAGAGATAATTGTTCTTTTGTTAAGAAAAGAAAGCTTGAAAAGATGTCCTAGCTTAATATCCTTCTTTTCTAAAGGATCTTCTTGATGATCCTGGCCACAGTGGACTTTTCCAGACCAGTCTCAGATGTAATTTATCTG